>PVLD010029587.1:0-17850 GCA_004027595.1 Dinomys branickii
AATCTATTGGAAGAGAAAGTAGGTAAAAATCTTGAAGACATAGGAGTAGGCAGAGAGTTCATGAACAAAAATCAAACTGCAAGGGAAACACTTCAAAAAATCAATAACTGGGACCTCATCTTACTGAAAAGTTTTTGCACATCTAAAGAAATCACCAGCAGAGTAAAAAGAAAATCTACAGATTGGGAAAAAATCCTAACTGGCTGTCCCTTGGACAAAGGCCTTCTATCTAGAACATACAAATAATTAAAAAACATGAACCTGTCCAAATTCAAAGACCCAATCCAGAAATGGGCATCTGAGATGAATACACACTTCTCAGATAAAGAAATACAAATGGCAAATAAATATACAAGAAAATGTTCTACATCTTTAGTCATTTGAGAAAGGCAAATAAAAAAAATTGAGATTTCATCTCACGCCAATAAGATTGGACAGCATCAAGAAATCGTCCAATAACAAATGCTGGTGAGGCTGTGGAGAAATAGGAACTCTGCTGCACTGCTGGTGGAAAGGCAGACTGGTGAAACCACTGTGGAGATCAGTTTGGAGATTCCTCAGCAAACTAGGTCTAGAGGTCCCACTCAACCCAGCTATCCCCCTTCTGGGTATTTTCCCAGAAGATCTGAAAACAGCATATCACTGTGATATATGTGCGCCCATGTTTATAGCAGCACAATTTGTAATAGCTAAATCATGGAAACAACCCAAATGTCCATCCACAGAGGACTGGATTAAAAAACTGTGGCATTTTTACATAATGGAATATTATTCTGCTGTAAAGAAAGACAATCTAGGGGCTTTTATAGGCAAATGGTCACAATTAGAGACCATACTCACAAGTGAGGTAAACCAGATGTGCATGTGCAAACAGCATATAGTATCATTCGTGTAGGAACCTGGAGGTGAGAATATAGATCGGGAGGTATGAAGGGAGACTGCTCAAGGGTAGAGAGCAATCGGGATGAAGGGAAGGAGACGAGGAAGAGGAGGATAGCTGAGTAGGTATGTATGTATGTGCGGGATGGCTGACACGGTTGCACTGTTGTCTCATGTCATATTGATGTGGGAAACAATCGGTGATTAGTTGTTTGATCAACCTTGTATATCTATTTGTATTGTCCTGAGTATACCCTTTGAAGCTACCAACGTGTAATACAACAACCATTGTCGATCCCCTGCCACCTGTAGTTCGGTTTTTGTACTGTTCTTGTGCTACTGTGTGTATGTTTGTTAGTGTTTTTGCTCTTTTACTTTTAAAATAAAAAATAAAATAAAATAAAATTTTAACCTTTGTAAATATCCTATATGTAGGTTATATGCACACAGGATTTGGAGAGAAAAAAGACGTAACACTTTACTGTGTATCATGGGAAAATGTATTTCAGTTCCCAATAAAAGCCAAAACTTTACATTGGAATCCAGCAACACAGCATATGTAATAGTTTCATTTCTGCTAAACCTAAAATTTGATGAAGCCCTCTGAAGCAAGAAAATAGGTAATTTTGTTTAGAAATGTCTCACTGTGGTTGTGCTTGGGTATTACATATAGATAAGAACTGGGCTGGATATTGTTGTGACATGAAGCACTGGCACTACGTGAAACCTGACATTAGAAATGGTGCAAGGAAATGCATCCTCTCACCACTTTTACTCAAGTTGTACTGGAAGTAGCGGAAATTACAACTAGACAAGAAAGAGAAAATGTGCTGGCCACGTGGGAAAAGAGGTAAAATTCCCTTTCTTTAGATCCATTATGGTCTATGAAGAAAATCCTATGGAATCTATAGGAAAGAGAGTAGAACAAAGAAGAAAGTTTAGCAGTTTACGGAATACAGTGTCAATACACGTAATGCAGTCATATTTTGTACCCTAGCAATGAACAATTTGAAATAGAATAACAAAAATTATTTTAAATAACAGAGAAGAAAATAAAATATTCAGGGAAAACTTAGACAAAGGACATGGAAGATCTATATAATGAAAATTGTAAAACATTGCAGAAACAAACAAAGAAGAGCTACATGAACGATACACTACAACTATGGATCAGAGCTCTCAATCTCTTCTGCTGCCACTTTCCACACACTGACCTATGTCAATGTAACCCCATCAAAATCCTCACATACTTTGTGCTATAATTTGGCATGTTCATTCTAAAATTTATCTAAAATGCAAAGGATGCGGAATGGTCAGAAAATAACTCTGTAAAAGAGAAATTTGGAAGACACTCACTACTGGAGTTTCAGACAATGTAAAGCCACATTAATCCAAATTAGGGTTCATGGAACAGTAGAGAAATAGATAAACCACACTGATTACATTGCCCCCCAAATAATCTGCATATATGTAAGTCAGATAATTTTTTAAAGTGCAAACTAATCCAATAAATAATATGAAAATCTTTCAACAAAATGTATTGGAACTACTGGATAATACCACGAAAATAAATGTCTATACATGTCTCCCAATATAAATAAAAATTTAATTAAAATAGATCACAGGACAGGGGCTGGGGATATAGCTCAGTGGAATAAGTGCCTGCCTAGCAAGCGCAAGGTCCTGAGTTCGATCCCCAGTTCTGCCAAAAATAAAAATAAAAATAAAATAGATCACAGGACAAAGTAAAAAGTCTAAAACTATGAAACCTTTTAAATGAAGCAAAAGAAAAATGATCATGATGATGAATTAGGCAAAAATATTTCACACACATGAAAAACATCATCAAATAAAAAGTCTGATCAACAGGACTTCATAAAAATGAAGAACTTCTGATCCTTGAAAGATGCTTTTAAAAAAATGAAAGGTAAGGTATAGATTTGGATAAACTTTATAAAATCAAATACATAATGAAAGTTATATCAGAAACAGTATTTAAAGCTCACAAAGCTACCTCACAGTAAGAAAATTTAAAAATGTGTAAAATATTTGAGCAGACCTTTGACCAAAGAACAGACATGGGTGAGAGATTAAACCGTCTGTATATAAAGTCAATCAATATCATTAACATTAGAGCAAAAAAAGGATTCAAATCACAATGACATTCCAACTACATATCCATGGAATGGCAAAATAAAGAAATTTAAAAATTGATAATATCAAATGGTCACAAGATAAGAAATAACTTCTCATCAAAATGTAAAATCTTTTTGAAAAAATGTTTGACAGCTTCAGATAAAATTAAAACTGGGTAATACTTGCTACCAAGAATGCTTTTGGAAGTACTGCTTCCCTTCAATTTCTTTAAACAGTGTCAGCATTAGTGGCATTATTTTTTTTGGTAAATTTCTTGTAGAATTCAACAATGAATCTATTAGGGCATAGACATTTCTGCCGTGGTAAATTTTTAATTACATTTTCAATTTCAATGGCTGATATCTGGTTATTTAGACTATATCTTCTTGACTTAGTTTTGGCAATTTAATTGTATCTAAGAATCTGTCTATTTCTTCTGTATTTTCCATCTTATTAGAAAACAGGTTCCCATAGTAAGTATTGATGATCTCCTGGATTTCTGTGGGATCCATTGTGATTTCCCGCCTTTCATTCCTAATTGCTCGAATTTATGTTTCTTCTTTCCTCTTTTAGATGAGGTTGGCTAATGGTTTATCACTGTATTTATTCTTTTAAAGAATAAACTTTTCTTCTTTTTTATTTTTTATTTTAAAAGTAAAAGAACAAAAACATAGACAGCCATTTACAAAGTAGTACAAAAATAGTACAAGCAAAACTGAATTACAGACAATATGACAAGGAATTAACAATGGTTGTTGTATTACATATTGATAACTTCCAAGTGCATACTCAGGAAAACAAATATAGACATGCAAGATTGATCAAATAATTATTAACTATTCCTTTCAATAAAGCAATAGAAGTCAGTAATGCAATTATGTTAGCTATCCTGCATATACATACATACTGCTCAAAAGTAAAGAGCAAATGGAATGAGGGAAAAGAGAAAAGGAAGAAAGGGATAAGAATCAACTTTTTAATTCATTGATCCTTTGTATTATTTTTAGTGTCTCACATTAATTTCTGCTCTTTATAATTTCCTTCCTTGTATGAACTTTAGGTTTGATTTGTTCTTCTTTTTCTAGAAGTTTGAGGTTCAACATTAGGTTGTTTGAGCTGTTCTGTTTTCCTAACTTGTGAGTTGGGTGAACTTGTGTTCGGGGCATAAATATTTTTTATTTTTATTTCTTCTTCTGGGAGTTTTCCGCTAACAAGTATGTGGTGACTTTCTTTGTTTCTTTTGATCAGTTTTAGCTTAAAGTTTGCAGTGTTTCCCAATAGAATAGCTACACCTGCTCTTTTCTGGGCTCCTGCAGCATGGAGAATTGTTTTCCATCCTTTTAATGTATGAATTTCTTCTGGGGTTAAATGTGTTTCTTGAATGCAACATACATTGGATCTTGCTTCTCGATCAATTCTGTCAATCTGTTTCTTTTCATTGGTGATTTGAGACTGTGTTGATGGCTATAACTGATATGTATTGGCTTTTCTTTTTCATGTTTTTTTCTGTTATTTATTCCTTGATTGTCCTCTGTTTAGTTGCATGTCCTGTCTGGTGGCTTCTTTGTCTGGTGTTCATGTGTTTGCATTCTACATTATCACTTTTCTAATATATCTCTCAGATCTTTTTTTTTTTTTTTGCGGTACTGGGGATCGAACTCAGGACCCTGCGCTTGCTAGGCAAGCACTTATTCCACTGAGTTATATCCCCAGCCCTCTCAGATCATTCTGTAGAGCTGACTTGGTGTTTATAAATTTCTTTTTTTGTTCTTTGTCATGGAAGTATCTTAATTTTCTATCAACTGTGAAAGATAGTTTTGTGGAGTACATCAATGTGAGTTGAAGATTGTTTTCCTTTAGAGCTTGAACTATCTAACTCCAAGTTCTCCTTGATTTGACAGTTTGTGTTGAGAAGTCTGCTGTGATTCTGATGGGTTTTCCTTTATAGGTGATACGTTTCTTTTCTTTAGCTGCTTTTACTATTTTCTTCTTGTGCTGAATTTCTTAAATCTTAATGATTATATGGCTTGGTGTAGATTTATTTTGTTTATGGCTATATGGAGTTGTGCATGCTTCCTTTATGTCAAATTCTTTTCAAATTTCTATGTCCAATTCTTCATCCATGTTTGGGAAATTTTCCGGCATTATTTCTTTGAAGAAGTTTTTAATGGCTTTTGTGCTGTATCCAGCTTTCTCACTGATTCCAAAGAATCTTATGTTATTCCTTTTTGCTTCATCCTATAGCTGTTGGGTTTTATTTTTCATGGTCTCTTGCAAGTTCTATGATGTCTTTCTTTCCTAGTTGCTTGTAACATTCCTGTCTTCCTGATCTGACATTCTATCCTCAACTTAACTCAATCTGCTAAATATAGTTTCAGTGGAGCTTCTAGTCACCTCATTTCTTTTTGTACCTGTTTCACTAATTCCATTTCTTGTCTATGTTTGATATTCATGATTTTCATGCTTTTTCTGAGCTCAATTTGTTTATCCATGTCTGCTTTAATGTCCTTTGATAGTCATTTCTTTTTGCACCTTAGAGAAACTAGATAAAAGGAATAAAGATAGGAAAGAAAGAAGCTATATTATCATTATTTGCAGATGACATGATATTCTACATAAAAGAACCTAAACATGCTACCTAAAAACTTATATATTGTCCAAATTCAGTAGCATAACTAGATAGAAAGTAAACACTCAAAAATCAATAGTATTCCTATACACAAGAAAGTCATCAAAGGAGAAATTAAGGAAACCACACTCTTCACAATAGCAATTAAAGAAATGAAACACTTAGAAATCAATCTAACAAAAGATATAAAATATATTTATAATGAAAATTACAGTACCATAAAAAGGAGATCAAAAAGGATATCAGAAAATGGAAAGATATTGCTTGCTCTTGGACAGAAACAACCAACATTGTGAAAATGATTATACTCCCAAAACTGCTATGCAGATTTAATGCACTCTTGGTCAAAAAATCATTAGCATATCTTATGGATATACAGAATATGCTCCTAAAATTCATTTGGAACAAGAAGAGACCTAGACAAGCAAAAGCTATTCTGGGCAACAAAGGCAAGACAGAGAACAGGACAATCCCAGACCTAAAATTATATTACAAATCTACTGTGATAAAATCAGCATGATCTGAACAAAAAAAAAGTCCTGGGGATGAGTAGAATTTACAGATGCAACCCCAGATATACCCACCCAACTTATCTTTGACAAAGGAGACAAAGATGTTCACTGGAAGAAAGATAACCTTTTTAATAAATGGTGTTGGAAAAACTGGCTTTCCACATGCCAAAGACTAAAACTAGAAACATGTCTATCATAATGCACTAAATTAAAGTCAAACTGGATCAAAGATCTAAATATTAACATAGAAACACTAAATTTACTGGACAAGAAATTAGGTACAAATCTCAAAGATATAGATGTAGACAAAGATTTCATAAACAAAACCTAGAATGCAAGGGAAATATTACAGAGAATCAACAACTGGGATCTTACTATATTAAAAAGCTTTTGAACAACACAAGAAATCGCCAACCAAGTGTAAAGACAACCCATGGAGTGGGAAAAACTTTTAGCCAATTTTCCCTTAGGCAAAAGACATGTATCTGAAACATACAAAGAATTGAAACAAATGAGCCCCCCTCAAGCTCAAAGACCTAATCCAAAACTGGGCATATGAGGTGAACACACACTTCTCAGATAGCGACATACAACTGGCAAATAAATACATGAAAGAATGTTCGACATCATTTGTCATGTGAGGGATGCAAACTAAAACTACACTGAGATTGCATCTCCCCCAGAAGAAATGGGTTTCATCAAGAATTCAACCAATAACAAATGCTAGAAGAGCTGTGGGGAAAAAAATATCCTCTCCTCTGTGGGTGGGAGTGTAGACTGGTGCAACCACTGTGGAAATCAATGTGGATATTCCTTTAAAAACTAGGATTAGATGTCCCATTCAATCCAGCTATTCCCCTTCTGGGTATCTTTGCAGAAGAATGAAAGACATCATACCACAGTGATATAGGTGCACCCATGTTTATAGCAGCACATTTTGTAATAGTTATGTCTTGCAGAAAATCCAAATGTGCTTCAACCAAGAAATGGATAAAAAAGATGCATTTTTAATACAGTGGAGTACTACTCAGCCACAAAGAAGGACAAACAAGACTTTTATAGGTACATGGATGCAACTTGAGACTAATCTCATAAGTGAAATCAGACTTGTGTATACACCTCATGTCGTCTCACTAGTATAAGAAATTGAATGAGTATATAGCATCCAAAATGTAAACTACATATTTTGAATTTGAAAGAAAATGTTCAAAAGAAAAGACAAACTACAATAGGAGGAAAGAAAAAGGTAGAAAGGAAAAAAGAAAAAATATGTTTATACACAAGTCAGTTAAGGTAGTTATACAGCTAGTTTCTCTTAGTTCATTGAAAAGAAAGGTTTCTGCTAATGTTCTTTGGACAAGATATCATGCCTGCATCTTTTACTCTGAATAACTACTACGAGAACAGAACTATACAATGTATTCATTACTGTAACTCTCCTACTGACCTGCTTTGAAACTCTGTTTCATTGTTATTTCTATTGTTTTTTCTTTAAAATAAAATTAAAAAAATAAAATTATGACTGCACCCACCATATGACCTGTTCTTAAGTATTTACCAAAGAAAAATAAAAGCACAGGCCTTTGAGTAGAGTTGTACACTGCTGTTCTTAATAACCACACTATTAATGACTAAAACCTAAAAACAACCCTAATGCCCGTCAAAGGTGATGAGATAAACACGTTGTGGAATAGGCCCACAATAGGTGCTAATTAGTAATAAATAAATAAAGTACTGACACATGAAAAACATGGAGGAATCAAAATAAATATGATAAGCAAGACAGCATTAAGTAATACATAATGTGAAAACTTTAATTTACATAAAATTAGAGTAAATAAAAACTAATACAGTATGATAGAAATCAGATCACTGGTTGCCTGGACATGACAGGGGCAGGGGGGATGGAAAGAGAGCCAAGGGAGGCTTAAGAGGAAAAAATTTAAAATGGAAAATAATAAATTTTGGGGAAATCATTTAAAGCTAGGTTTATTATTATTAATTATAGTGATGGTTTCACAAATATATTATATTTATATATATTTCAAAATGATCAGATATGTATATTTAAAATTACATGCCATTTATAACTGAGTAAAATTTCATTTTAAAGCTATACTAAACATTATACTGCAACAAGAAACTTTATACACATTCCACTGAGATGCAAGAACAAAACAAGAATGTGTTTTATCACTACTCCTGATTTAACAGAACTAGGATATACATGATTTTTAAGGAAAACATAAAAAAATTTCTCACCTGGCGGGGTGGCACATGTCTATAATCCAAGGACTCAGGTGGCTAGGGCAGGAGAGTCACTGGGAGTTTGAGGCCAGCCTGGGTTGCAAAGTGAGTTCAAGGCAGCCTGAACTACATAGTAAAACTTTGACTCGAAAAATTTTTTTCTCTATTTTTAAATGATTTTCTTTATGTAGGGGAGGACTATCACAGAAAAGAAAGGAAAATGAAGGCTGGAAGGAAGAAAATAAAGGAAAAAGGAGGATAGGAGTGAGAATAAACTAGTATTAACTCAGATGACAAAATTCTGATAAATAACATAAAAAATAACATAGAGAGTTCCAGTATGTTTTAGATGGCAAATATTAGTAGAATAGATTTCCAAGCTCCAGTTATAAATTTACTGCAGTCTAAATTAAAATTGTAGGTGGATTTTAAATTAGTTAGTAATTAGGGCATAAATATTTGTGGAAGAATATTTCAGTAAATGGCCAAGTTTATGACATCAGAAATTTAAGAAGCTCTAAAGTGTGCTTTGCAAAAAAAAAAATAGAAAAATTAGAGCATTAGAGTCTGTTATGGAGCAATCTGTAACTTTTTGCAGGGACTTGATGCTTTGTGAATCTGAAGTACATAGTACTGTGTGGGAAAAGTAAGAATCATCAGAATCCGTAGCTCCATGTATTATGAGACAATTTTAGTTTTGGTAGATATGTACTGAACACGTGAAAACAAATGGCTACACTTTGAATATATGTTTACCAGGGTTTGTCAAAGACTGGGAATGGGAAGTAGAGGGACAAGCAGAAAGGAAAAGGGGAAGATTATGTATGTATCAAACACAGCAATTGTGCAACACTGATCTTTGCCAATATGTCCACCCACAACATCTAAGATCTTACAAAAAGTAAATAAAGTAATTAAGAAGAAAATATACCTTGGTATTTAGAAATTCCTGGCTAGGAACATGGCTCAATGAGTTTAATTCAAAGCATAGTCAATAATAATAATAATAATAATAATAATAATAATAAATGAAAATTCTGGTGTTGGTACTGACATAATGATATATAATTAATGTTCTTGGTTGATTAATTCTTTTTAGATTTATATTGTATTAGATTTCTTTTGCTATATAACAAATTAAGACAAACTTACAATTATACACTGCATAAAAAGAAGATGCAATGGCAAACCGATAGGGTCCAACCTAATTAAATTGAATAGATTCAAATTGTAAACAACACCTTGACAAATAAAGTCAAGAACAAATAAAGCCAAGAATTTATTGACAAATAAGGCCAAGAAACTCCTATTGGAAAATAGAACTTATCAACAATAAACTCTCTTCACTCTGTTTGACCTCAGCTTTCAGAACACACAGAAAAATAAGACATAATAATGAAGGTAACAAAAGGCTTCCAAAGACTCCCAGCTCTCCCAAAGCAGATCCAAAGGGCACTGAAGGAGGGGAAAAAACACAGGTAACAAAGTTATATAAAATGATTTATAAGGAAGTAAAGAAACTCAGCAAGAACAAACAGGACACAACCTAAAATAGAGCAACTATCACACAACCAGGATGATGTTATGAAATGATTCAAAAAATGAAGGCCAACTTTTCTGAAGAAACAGATTTCATGAGGATGTGCCAAACAGAAATCCCAGAGGTAAAAGTCATAAAAAGCAGAAATGACCAAAGTGAAGATAAGGTTTCAGTCACTCACGAAAAATGGAAATATCCTATTATTTACTCAGGGAAGGCTTATAAATGAAGAGGAAGCAAAGAAAACTCATCCAACAGCTACTAGATGACTCTAAGAAGGCTAATTAGAGTTAAAGAGAAATTACAAGGCAGCACATGGAATAAAAATATCTGTTTCCAGAAATAAAAGCAGAAAACTTATTAAGTATTGGGAAAGAATGTGTAGGTAAAGGAGGATTACAGAACATTGAATATAATTAGAAAGAATCTCCTCACAATGTATCATAGTCAAAATCCCAGATAGTCAACAAATGACAGATTCTTGTAAACTGTCAGAGAAAGGCAAAATATCATCTATAAAGTTAAACCCAATAGGATTACAGCAAGCTTTTCAACACAGACTTTAAAGCCAGATGAGTTTGGAGTGAAGTTTCTCAAGCCTTAAAGAAGACACACTCCAGTCTAGACTAATATGTCCTCCAAAAACTATCTTTCAAAACTGATGAAAAAATAAGGGCATTCCCTGAAGTAAATGTTTACAGAGAAATATAAACCCTAAACCAGTATTCTCAAAATAGCCAAGATTACCCTTGACCAAGACCACAAAACTAAGAAAGCCAAAAACAAACTAAATGATTACATCACATAAAATAATTGCTAAACAAAAAGGGGAGGTAAGAAAACAGAAGAAAAATAAAACAATGTCAAACATAAGTCAAAAGCTTTCAGTAATAACTCTCATTGTGAGACAGCACAGTTCCCCAACCAGAAGACACAGGCTTACAGTCCAGATCATAAAACAATGATCTGATGAATTAAAAAGACTCATCTAATCAGAAAAATAATTTACAGATTAAAAGTCAATGATGGAAAACAATAGTCCATGCACCAGGTCCTTAAAATCAAGCAATGATAATAATTTTATTGCCAAACAAACTGGACTTCAAGCTAAAACTCATCAAATGAAGCAATGAAGATCACTACATTTTAGTTAATGGAACAATTTAACAGGAAAAGAAAACAACTGTAAATATATATGCACCGAATAATAAAAAGCATAACTTTCATAAAACAATGCTGAACATAAATAATAAAAAAGGAACATCAACACAGTCATAATAGGTGACCTCAATACCCCACTTTCACACATATACATATCAACTAAACAAAAAGGTAACAAAGAAATATCAGAACTGAACCAAATTTTTGAATAAAAGGAATATATATAGTCCTCTCTGCTACTAGAACAGAATATGTTCTCAGCAGCATGGAAATCTTTCTGCAAAGTAGACCACATACTAGTCAATAAAACTAACTTAAATAAATAAAAAAGAATCAAAATCATCCCCTTATACCATTATATCATAATACACCAAAATTTGAGATGAATCACAAAAGAAATTTAACAAACACTTAGATATTAAATATCACACACATGAATACTAAATGGAGCACAAAGAACTCAAAGAAGAAATGAAAAGAATTTCTAGAATCAAACAAAAATGCCAGAAAAAATAGGAGAACATATATATGTAATGAAAGTATTTATAATAGAGAAATACATTTCTGTGAATGAGTTAATTAGAAAAACAGAGTGAGCTTAAATAAATGACCTAATGATGCAGAGCCAAGAACAGTCCAAACTCAAACTTAGTACCACGAGGAAAATCATAAAGATCTGAGTGGAAACTAATAAAATTGAAACTTAAAGAAATGCAAAGAATCAATCAATTCAAGAGCAAGTTCTTTGAAAGAATAAACCAAATAGAAAAACCCTTAGCAAAATTTACCAAAAGAAAGACCCACATAAACATAATTAATAAAGAAAGAGGTAAAATCACAATGAATACCACTGAAATCCAGATCATTAGTACTACCATGGGAAAGTTATACTTTAACAAACTGGGCAGTGAAGAAAGAGAGAGGTTCCCACACACGTATGAATTACAAGCTTAACCAAGAAATACAAAAAAAAATTTGAGCATCCAATAACAGATAATGAAATTGAGACAGTAATAGAAAGCCTACCAACTATGAAAAGCTGGTAGAATCATTGCCAAATTCTACAAGAATTTCATTGTTGATCTAATACCAATACTGCTCAAATTCTTCAATAAAATATAATGGGAAGGAGTACTTCTAAACTTATTCATGGAAGCTAGAATTACTCAATTCAAAACCCAACAAAGACCCAACTTAAATTGATGAACCAAGGTACCACTGGAAATACAATGTAACAAATCTTCAAAAGAATTAAGTAACATTAAATAGAGACATTACAATTTTAAATATTAAAATATTAAAATTTTTGATATATAAAATATTATATATTTAAAACATTAAATATACATTAGTAAATATACACTCAAATATGTTCTGACCAAGTTTTATCCCAGCAATACAAAGGTCTTTTGACATACAAACCAATAAATGTAATATACCACATGACCAGAAACAATTTCAAAAGATCACATGACCAATTCAGTAGATGCATGAACATTTGGGATTGCATTTGACAATACCCAATATTCATTCACAATAAAAGGCCTGAAGAAAATAGGTATAAAAAGACCTTATCACAATCTGATGAAAGCGATCTATGACAAAAGAGTGGCCAACACTGTATTAAATGGGGCAAGAGCTGAAATTTTGCTGTCTAAAATCTGAAAAAAGACAAGATGTCCATTATCACCACTCCAATTCATTATGGTACCCAAAACATAAGCCAGAACAATCAGGAAAGAAGAAGAAAAGGGTTATGTATAGGAAAGAGAAAAGTCAAATTATCATTATTCGTATATTACATGACCCTTTACATGGAAGACCCAAAAAGTTCTGCCGAAAGACTTCTAGAATTAATAACCAATTTCAGCAATGTAACAGGATACAAAATTGATACATAAAGCAACACCATCTCTGGAAACCATAAATGAACCCACTGAGAAAGACATTAGGAAAACAAAGCCATTCACAGTAGCATGAAGAAAAATTGAATTCTTAGGTTTTAAGCTAACCAAGGAAGTGAAAGACTTCCACAGTGAAAACTGCTGTATAGTGAAAAAGGAGATTGAAGTGGACATTAGAAAATGGAAAGGCATCATCTGTTCCTGGATAGGTAAACCCAACATTATCAAATTGACCACACTCTCAAAACTGATGTACAGGTTTAGCATAATTCCAATTAAATATAAATATAATTCATAGCAAAGCTAAAGAAAACAACTAATTTCATATGGAACAGGAGAAGACCTAAAGGAATAATGCAATCAAATGTTACCCAAATGCAACAAAAGCAAAGGAGGAGGCATTGCAATCCTAGAGCTGAACTTATTACAAAGCTGCAGGTATAAAAACAGCATGGTACTGGCATAAAAAACAGACATGTGAACCAATGGAATACAATGGGGGATGCAGAGACAACCCCAGCACATTCAGCTACCTAATTTGTGGCAAAAGGGTCCAAAAATATATGCTGGAGGAAAGATAGTCTCTTTAGCATATGGTGCTGGGAAACCATATGGAAATGCAGGAGATTATATCTAGACTCATCTCTTTCATTATGTACCATACTAAAGTAAAATTAAAATGGTTCAAAAATCTTAAAACAGAAGCAGCTAACCTGCTCAAAAATAAAATATGTAAAATTCTTGAAGTCAGGGCAAAGATTTGTAACAGGAGCCCAGTTGCTAACAAATAACATCAGGTATCAATAAATAGAGATCATCTGAAACTAAAAAGCTTCTGTACAGAAAATTAGTTGACTCACATCATTAAGAAACAGCCTACATGAAAGGAAAAATGTTTTCTGGCTATGTCTTGGACAAAGGATTAATATCTAAAATATATGAAGAGGGGCTGGGGATATAGCTCAGTGGAATAAGCGCCTGCTTGGCAAGCACAAGGTCCTGAGTTCGATCCCTGGTACTGCAAAAAAAAAAAAAAAAAAGAAAAAAAATTTAAAATATATGAAGAATTTTTTAAAATTTGAGTACAACTATTATGGAAATTAGTGTAGAGATTCCTCATAAACTTAAAACAGAAAATTCTATTCAATCCAATAATTCCCATTGTAGTATTTTTCAGAAAAATTAAAGACATTTTATTATAGTAACATATGTATACCACATTTATAGCAGTAAAAATCAGAATAGATAATCTGCAAAGTGGCCTATATGTCTAACAATAGATGAATAAATAAAATATAATATTCACACACAATGGAATACTATTCTGCTACAAAAAAGAATTAATTTGAGTCATTTGTAGAATAATGGATACTTCTTGAATCCACGACGTTAAGTGAAATATATCCGACAAACAAGCTTAAATATCATACTTTCTTAGATAATGTAAGAACAAAATAAAAGATAGATAATAGGAAACAGGGATAGATCTTTTGCCAGTGGAAAGAACAAGAAATGGATTTGGGAGAAGGAAAGCAGAGATCAGAAGAATGAAGATGTTACACACTTGTAAAAACTTCCCACAATGACTGTATTTGTTATATACTATAAACAATTAAAAAACTGCATAGCTTGATTTTTTCATTTCTTGTGCATCAGAAGCTTGGGCAGAGCTTTACTGATGCTCTGTTTAGGGTCCTAAAAAGCTGAAATTATTCTTATGTCAACCAAGCAGCATCCTTTCCCGCAGGCTAGATAGGGAAAGGATCTAATTCCAAGCGTATTCTAGTTGTTGACAATTCTTCTCACTGTGCATGTTAAGAATGAATTTTTGTTTTTATTCTTGGTACTGAGGATTGAGCCCAGGGCCTTACTCATGTTAAATATATGTTTTCCATTGAACCATACCCTCAGTCCCTCTATTTCCTTGATGTCTCTCAGGGAGAACTAGAATCAGACACACACACAGACACACATGCACTCATTTACCTGTGCAAATAGCACTCATATCCTTTGCCATAGTCTGTCCAATAGAAGCCAGTGAAGGTCCTACCCACCCTCAAGAGTAGATGTAAACATGGGGCCACCTTAACATCTGCCTGCCACATGTATGAAAGTATTTACATCATATTTTTCCATAAACGCTGTTTCAAATCCACCTACAAACTATGGCATTAACATAGTTGTTAAAAGGTTAAAAACAGTAAGAAAGATGGAAAACATCAAAAGATGTTGACCTTTTGTCAACTGGGTAAGCATCCAAAGATGGAGAAAGTGGAGAGGGAATATGCATGAGAAAAGAATGATATGTTCTGCCCACATATCAACTCACCACCATGAATGGAATCATTTGTAGTGCAAACACGCACTAGTGAAAATAAACTAAAAATAGCAGCATTGCGTGACTACCTACCGTATCCAATTATCTGTGTCTCAGTAGCACATATATTTATGTGCCTCAGTTCTAGGTCATGGGCTTGCTGAAACAGGGATTTCTATCTTTCTATGTTTATAAAACATAGCCCAAACCAGTGATAGTCATGTGGTAGGTACTCAGTGTTTTTCAACAGATTAGATAACCATTTCATCAAAAAATATTTTGAAGTGAATAAGTGAACAAATCTTGTAGTGGGTTATTCACAGCTATGAAAGAGACACCTGGAAAAAATAAAACTAAGACATAACTTTTGAATTGGGAAGAAAGGAGAATATTTTCTGCTCATGTAACTGGATTGGATTCTTTCTCTTTTAGTAACCATCATTGGAGGGAGTGTAAACCAGAAAACATTAATGCTGTGTAGGTACAATGAGCCACTGGTCAGAGCAGGGAAAGAGAACCTTTTCATTTGTTTTCCTTTAAACTCTTCTTCTATGATTACTTTCTTTCTACTATAGCATTATTTTCATATTCCTCTTTAATCTTGTTTGAAAAAACAGACATTTTGGGAATCCATACATGCAACATATTGACAATATATACCACACCACCAAGCACAGAAGCCAAATTGAAAAGTTGCACATATCAACATTTCAGGCTTCATAAACATGGAAACGAAGTCACAGAAAAATTAAATTTACTCTGGTTTCCCCAGCTGAATCCAGACAGCTCCATGAGTGGAATGTTTTGATTCTGAAATCACTCCCTCTCCCTATATAACACAGCTAAAGTATTTCTCACTGAAAAGCAGAAAAGCTGATTTCTGAGCTCCAAATAAGGATCTGTCAACAGTCTTCTTCGGGCAAGTCATTGGTTGAACTTTACTTTCTGCATATATGAACTCAAGCAGAGGTTATAGATCTTTGGGTATTAACATTTTGGGCAGCATAATTTAATTTTGAAATGAAAAACTGGCATCATAGATAGAGCAAAAGCTCAAAATAAAAAGGAATAAAGCAAAGCTGATTTTCTCCAGTTGAAGGAGGGCAGAGTAAGCCCTTCAGGCTCTCCTCACTGCTGACCAATCTTCCGTGAGAAGAGGGGAGCTCTGGTCTACGCATGTAGACCATGGTGTAGAATCTGCCATACAGATTCTACACAGGAGACTCTGGGATAGGACTGAGAGTCTGCATTTCTAACAAACCACAGAAGATGCTACACTGCTGAACTGCTCATTACCTTTATCAATTTATAAACTCAGTTTCTTTTCTGATGCTGCTGTGGAGTTATATCTCCTCGCCGCTCCTTAACATTCCTTCTTATGTGCCCCACTGCCAAAGAGAGACAGATCATGAGAGCACCGCTGGCTCTCAATTTACTAGAGAAGTTCCCAACAAAAACAGACCAATCTGCGGTGCAGCGCCAGAGCACAACCGAGAAGAGCAGAGCCTCCGGGTGTGGTTAATTTTTCCACTTCCTGGATGGGTGTCTTTGTCAGCTAACTTCATCTTTCTGCACACCCAGTTTCTTGTCTGTAAAATGGGGATAAAGACAGTAGCTGCTTCACAGATTGAACTGATATAATGTAGGTAGGCGGTTAGCACAAGGCCTTGAGTGTAACAAGCATTCAATAAGTGTCAGCCAGAAGAGGACCAAAGAGCGTCCTTTAAGGTATTATTTGTAAAACCTTAAATCTAATAGAAAATTGCCCATGTATAGAGAACTCTAACTTCTGGTTGATTGACCCAAAGCAAAGTTACAACATATGAAGTAAAGTTACAACATAGAATTAGGCATGAAAATGAACTGTGTCTTTTTAACCAAGGCCTTATATACACAGCCTATTAGGAAGAAAGTATTTTCCTATCATTCCAGTTATGCAATATATTGCTAGAAAGATTGTTTCTTCTAATGTTTTCGTTAGGACACATTATCAATAAGATACAGAGAATGAGCAAGTCTTTTCTAGCTAATTAAATCTTAACTGAAACACTGATTGAATTTCTTTAGCTTTTCTGTCACATTTTTTTGATAAAACTCTAAGAAAAGATACGTCTTGTAACCATTCTCAAAACCAAATATTAACGCTCCCTCCCTCATATGCAAAATATTCCTTCTAATTTTATCTTCTTTCCTCCACTGTACATAAATTACTAAAAAATAATTTTTCAAGACACTTCACTACAGAATTTTAGATTTTAGCAGAGTTATTGAGAAATATAATTAAGGCTAAACTTGTTTTTTTATGCTTTGCTTTAAAGTAGCATTAGCAGAGATCCGGGGAAGATGGCGACCGGGTGAGCAGCAAGGGAGCGAACCTCCTTAATAAACACCACCAGCTCGAGACAGACTTGGTGAGCGTGAATGCCGGAACCTCGGCTGGGAAGTTTAAACTGGGCGTATTTCTCTGAGATGCCGGGGGAGATGTGGTAGGGCGGACCAGGCTGCCGGGGCGAGACGTGGGAAAG
>PVLD010029588.1:0-17846 GCA_004027595.1 Dinomys branickii
AAAACTTGTTCTGGGTGGGGTTGAGTTTTGAGACTGCGTTTTGCTCCTCTGTTTTCCCATTTTTGGGTATCAGATTCAAAATGTGGGGCTATAAATTCCAAAGGCAGTTCAGCAGGCGGAGGTCTGCTGCAAAGGCTGCTCCAATGATTCCTTCTCTTTGGGAGAATGTCCCTTAAGCTTTCTGCTGAGATTTGTTCTTTTGTCTTCCCTTTTTTTTGGGTATCTGATTCAAAATATTGAGCAGTAGATTCCCCAGTCAGCTCAGCAGGCAAAGGTCTGCTGCAGAGGTTGCTCCAATGACTTTTCTTTGGGGGAATGTCCCTTAAGCTTTCTGCTGAGAGTTCCGCTTAAAAGGCTGTACAGATATTGATTAGATACTCCCTACCTAGTGACCTGGGTGAGGTGTGTAAGACCGCTCCCCCGCCCTCCCAGGGTTCCCTGCAGGTATAGGGATGGATCTCCTCCCCCACTCGGTGATCTGGTCGCGAGCGCCGATATCTCACCAGTTTTTGGAGTCCCTGCAGGCAGGAAGGTTCCAAGGTGCCAGTCTATCCTTTGCGGCTTTCTGCGCCGCACGCCCGATGCACGCGAAATGTGGGACTGCTGGGCGTTGCCGCCGCCAAAAAGCCGATCTCTGTCGGGATTCGCCAGAGAGCTGCCCCGGCTCGGGAGGCGGGAGGGACCGAGCTCTCTGTGTTCTCAGGGCGTTCGGAACTAGCCAATCTTCCTCCCAGCGCGGAGCGTCTCTGGCTCCCGGCGTTTGGGGCCCTCCGCGCGGCCTGCCCGATACTTGCGAAACGTGGGACTGCCGGGCGTCTCCGCCGCTAACAAGCCGATCTCTGTTGGGAGTCGCCGGAAGGCTGCACCGGCTCGGGAGGTGGGAGGGACCGAGCTGGCTGCGCTCCCAGGGTGTTCGGACTGAGCAAACTTTCTCCCCCCCGCAGAGCGTCTCTGGCTCCCAGCGTCTGGGGCTTTCGGCCGGGACCATCCACATTTCAGGAGCTCAATGGCCATGTATGCTACCATATGACTACCATATTGTCAGTGTAGGTCAATGACGCTAAGAATCACAAAGTTTTAGCACTTGGAACAGAGTCCTAGACTTAAGATTTCTATCTCTCTTGCATCAAGGTGGATTTCTGCCCAGCAGCAAATACAAGGTTGTCTGAACTTTGCCATAAGAAATACCATCACATTGACTTAGGGTGAAATGTTCATGACCTCAAAAGGACAGAGAGCTAGACTAGAAGGAGAACTCAGAGGGGCTGTATCACTGAGATGTACTACAAGGAGACCCGGTCACACGAGGCAAGACAACCATGTCCATCCACCAGCTAACAATCAGAGGGTAGCAAACTCTACAAAAGAGAACTAATTGTCCATGTCCTAGTTGGTTGGGTGATTCATTTAGTATGAGTCTTTGGAGTCTTACTGAAAGAATTTAGAATAATCATTGTTCAAAAAAAGTTTAGATCAGTCTCTAATCACATAAAAAAATTGCTTTTTGGCCATCAAAAAATGGATGTATGGATGGGAGGGACTTTGTTCATCTCATCCTATATTCAGTTATGCCCTTAACTCTGCCTTCTAAAGCTATTTTGATATATGTAGATGCCTTTTTTTTCTGTCCAGTAACAGGAATCATTCATGTATTCAAATATGAAATTATTTCATAAACGGGCATTATTCTAGCTGTTAGAGATTCAGCCTTTTAAACAAGATGGCTTCTGCCTTTTTGAACCATAAATGTGTAAAGTGGGAGGCAGGAATAGAGCAAATATGTGTTATGTTCATATCTTTAATAAAAATGAGTTTTAAATAAGAGTAATAAAGATATGAAATCTAAGAACTTAAGTAAAAGCCTTACAATATTAAATTCAAGTTGGAATTATTAGGTCAGGGGAAAATATTCAAGGTGAATACATAATATCTTATTGCACTAGAAATCAGGTAATTTACTAAAGACCAATATAGTCTTCTAATTAACAAAGAAAGGGCAAGTTGATGCATACTTTCTTAACAATTCCCTCAGGTATCCTATGGAAAACAGACACCAAGGGACAGAAATGGAGACTGGGGACAAGTAAGTTGTTGCAGGGACCAGAAGGAGAGAGAGACAGTGGCTGCCCCACCCAAGAGGAAAGTGCTGGAGAGAAAACGTGGCCATGGGAGACATTCTGAGATGCCATCAGGAGACAGCTGGCGGAATGGGATGTCTGTGCATGTGGAGTGAAAGGAAGGAAGAGATAAAAGATAATTCGTGCATCACTGACTGGAACAGCTCAGAAGATAGCAGAATTACTGCTTGTGATAGGAAAGAGGAAAATCAGGTGCGAGGAATGAAAATCAGTTCAGGATTAGACACCTGCAGTTTAAGGTGGCTAGGAAACATCCAAAAGGCGAAGGACTCTATGTCTCCCTAGCTGCTGATATTACAGAGCCTGGACTAGAGTCTAACCTGGGTGCAGATGAGCAGTCCTAGGATTATATTAACATTTCTCCATAAGACTGATTAGGACGCCTTCTGCACATTTCACAATCACTCCCAGTCAGATGCACATATCAGAGATCAAACTCACAAGAACGTGTAAGGGGAGGACATGTTTACACTTAAAAGCCCAAAGAAATCTCTTTTCTAGAAGAGCCCCTGAAATTCAGTTTCTCGTTATAAGGTGTCTCTCATTCTCCATCATAAGGAACAAGAGATTTAGTCACTTTAGCTAAGCCTTCATTCAGCATTTTAAGGCAGCCAGTGAATGTCAGTGAGACATTTATCCTCCTGATGACCACTACAGTCCATGGAGTTCTACTGCATGGGCAAAAAAAGGACCATATAATCCTGCCTGTGTATGCAGCTTCCAGCTAGCAATCAAAAGTTTATACACTAAGCAAGGAGAAAGACCTACATTACACTTAAAAATATTTAGCTAGCACAAGGAGAAGTAATAATGGCTATATTATACAGTGCTTCATAATTTATAGTATACCTTTAATAATATGTCTGCTCATTATATACTTTCAATTCACAAAACAGAATTTAAAGATATTTAGTACTACAAAACCATATGCTATTCTTTTAAAACTTAATTTACAATCACCAGCTTGTTAATAACACAGTTGAGATTTTCAGATTGTAAAGCTGCTGTCAAAAAGTCATACCAAAGTCCCACATGCCACCTACCTGAAGACAACAAGAGTGGGCTAAGAGCACTTTGCATCACCTACATGGAAGAATTCATATCATATGTGGATTAATAATACAGCCAACTTTATAAAGCCTGTTTTCATACTTAAGTTTTTGGCTACTTCTTACACTAAAATTAGGTGGTTTTAAGTGACTAGAGCAAAGTTCAATATTAAATATTCACTTCAGCTCCAGCAAATTTCTGAAAACACATGGGAATTGTAACTCATGTGTTAATACTTAAAGTTTTTGTTAATAAAACTTCCAACACTAACTTTTCCTCACTGAACTTACCTCACTGGTTTTTATGTTCACTATAAAACTATAGTTGTCATAATATTTTTGAATTATTACAAAAGGAAGTAAGCAATTCCAAAGTCAATGTTATTTTGCAACATGATGATTGTTATAAATACAAAATACTTAAAACCAATTTGCAAAGCTACACATCTTAGTACCTCCTAATATCTAAAAGGCCCATCTACAAAACATTAACAAGATGCTATAGACAACATGGCTGAATACAGGAGTCTCATTCATAGCTACTTAGAGAAATACAACGAAAACACAGGCACTTGGAAGAAAGAGGAGAGATATACACCCTGAAACTAACATTAATCTAACATAAGAGACTAACAGATCAAGCAAAACATGCATAAAGGACTTAGTAAAATGGTCAGACAGCCCACCTGGCTGCCAGTGGGTCATAAAAAAAAGAAAAAAAATATATATATATATGGACACTAAAATAATGTGCCTAAATTAAGCCACACAGGATAGACTTGGGATATAAGGTCCCCTGCCTCTTCTACCCTCCTCCAAACAGAAGATACTATAGCCCAGCAGTAAATTCTGCTGACAGGAACTGCTCCCTCCCTGATGATCGGCCAGTTTTCATTTCTTTTTTTCCTTTTCTTTCTTTCCTTTTCCTTTTCTTTTTTCTTTTCCTCCCTTTCCTTTTGTGCACCAGAGCACTAACTGGAACCTCCAGGAACAAGATTAAAACTTACAGAGGTTCAAGGTAAATGAAACAACTAACCCCTCTCCCATGACCTGTGGTCAGAAAGGCCCAGGAATTAAACAGCCTTGCACCTCAGGACTGTGCAGCCCTAGGATGTCCCCAGGCCATGGGGGCAGGTGCAAAAAGGCACCTCACAGCACCTCTCACCTGCCCAAGGAAGGTACACACTACAGCAGAGGTGGGTGACAGTGACAGTGGCAGTGGGACTTGTAAACCAACTAAGAAGTTAGCACCCGTTATGGTTTATACATTGTGTGAACTTAGGGAGGTTTGGCTGAGTGACTCAGCAGGAAGCCAAGGTGCTTACTTTGTACACATCCTGAGCCTGTGGAAGAGGAGGGCATGGAGACTGTGTGAGAGGTACAAGGCCCGAGTGGGGGGGAGGGGCGGTTAGCTGTTTACAAGGTAAGGGGGAGAAAGAGGCTGTTTGCCTGCCATTCCTCCTTTTTGCTGGTTGTTTTGCTATGTTCTGCTGCCATGAACAGTTTGCCCTCTGCCATGTGCCACTCTGCCTCTGAGCCAGCCAAGTATGGGCTGAAACCTCCACAAACTGTAAGCTTAATAAACCTTTCCTTCCTTCATTTTGGGTGTTGGGTATTTTGTCTCAGCAACGAGAAAAATGTAACCAAGACAGCACCTACCTCAGAACAGGAGTAAGAACTGAGACTACGCAGCCACAGACTGCAACAGATAGAGCAGAAGACCAGAGCACATCACAGCGTCCCACAGACCAGAGCACATCACAGCATCCCACAGACCAGAGCACATCACAGCGTCCCACAGACCACAGCACATCACAGCGTCCCACAGACGACCTGAGTAGAAAGATACTTTCCAGTGAAAGAGGAACACAGAAGGCTTAGCAAGGACCCAGAGGAGGCAATGGTGCATGGGCGTGGGAACAGCCCCTACCTCTGTCTGAAAATAGCATTTCTCTAGCACAATTAGGAGAGAAATTCTGCCAAGAGAAACAGGGTAGGATCTTGGTACAGACAAAAACCAAGAAACTCCTACACACAGAAGACATCCCTGAAGAACAAACCTTGCCTAGCGAGGCCTAGATGCTAGTGACAAAGCTGCCTACTACAAGAACTAACAAGGAACAACAGAAAAAAAATTGAAATAGAAAATGACAAGACACAGAAATAAATGTGATCTCAGATTTGCGGCCCACCCAGAAGAAGTCCAGCAGACAGAGATAGAGGAAAATGGAAGACACACAAGTGAAATTTCTGAAATGGTAGGAGCTGAAGTAGAGGAACAAATGCATGAGGCTGTAGAGAAAATCAGATCACAAATAATCACTCAGCTAAAAAAAGAAATGCCAACGTTTATAAAGGAATCGCTTGGCAAATCTAGAGTAGAGATAAATTTTAAAAAGAGATGATAGGAAAAGGATGGAAACTGTGAATAATCGATAAAGGAAAGAAATAAAATGCAAGAAACGGATTCATACAGATATCCAGGAAATTAAAAATTCCCCTGAAAGCAGGCAAAACTGCTGGAACAAAATTGAAGATAGACTTTCAGACCTTGAAGACAGGATATCGGCTAGCAATTATGAAAGGAAAAATCTTTTGAAAGTAACAAAAGATCAAGAAATAACAATTCAACAACTCTAAGACCATGCACAGTAAATAATATGAGAATATTTCATGTCAGTGAGAAAGTAGGAGGCAACACAAATGACGTAAAAAGAATTATCTGCAGAAGTAATAGCAGAAAAATTCTGAAGCATGGGAAAAGAATCTGACATACAGTAAGTGAGGCATATAGAAATACAACTAGGCATAACCAAAATAAATCTGTACCAAGATATAATCAAGATCCCAGGAATTCAGCACAAGAACAGAATATTAAAAGCTGTTAGAGAAAAGAAACAGAACACCTATAAAGGAAAGCCCATCAAAATCACAGCAGAATTCTCAACATAAACCCTCAAGTCAAGAAAAGTTTGGAGTAAAGTATTTCAAGTCTTGAAAGAAAACAACTTCCAATCCAGACTAATGTACCCTGCAAAACTGTCTTCCAAAGTTAATAGAGAAATGAGATAGTTCTGTGACAACAAATGAAGAAGTATATGACCACCAATCAACCCTACAGAGAGGAATGAAAGATACTGCAGACAGAGATAAAAATGACCACGACTGAAAAACAATAGAAACAAACCACCAAGCAGAACAAGCAACTAAACAGGGGGAAAGAAGGAAACCCACAGCAGTTAAATAACATGGCAAAGATAAGCCAATACATATCAGTTATAATCATCAGTGTAAATGGTCTCAATTCACCAATCAAAAGAAACACTCTGGCATAATGGATTAAGAAAAAACATAAAAATTGGTCAAAAAGAAAAAAAAAATCAGGCATTAACTGTTCCTTTCAATAAACCACTAGACTTCAGCAGTACAGTTATCCCAGGTGTGTGTGTGTGTGTGTATTTTTTTCTCCCTTCCTTCTTCCTTTCTTTCTTTTTCTCCTTTCCCTGTTCTGGTTTAAATCTTAACCATCTCCCAAAGGCCCATGTGTTACTCCTAGTTATAGACCGATCTGTGGCCTGTTAGGAACCTAAGCACACAGCGGGAGATAAATATGTCTGGTAATCTGAACAAATAATTTGAAAGATAACAATATGCAATATAACAACCATTGATGAAGTCCTACCATCTCATCCAGTGAAATTCTGTATCTTTTCTAATGGGGTTTTTTGTTGTTTTTACTTTTTATTCTCTTAAATGGTTTGATCAATTCTTACATCTCTGAGCAACCTTGTTGAAGATAACAATATGTAATACAAAAGCCACTGTTAATTCCTATCATTTTGTTCTGAAACCCGGTATCATTTTTATTGTTTTTGCTTTGCTTTGTTTTTATCTATGATGTTGGTATTTTGCTACTGTTCTTTTTTTATTATTAGTCTCTTTAAGATAAAAAGATTTAAACTATAACAAAAGAAATAAGATCAAACAATTTGGTGTATACATGAAAAACATTTAAGTCAAAAAGAAAATTCATCCACTAGAATTCAAAGGATGTAAATAATACTCTATGTAACAACAACCCAGAAAAAACAGGGATAGCTATTCTGTTTGCAGATAATGTGAACTTCAAACCAAGAATGCTCAAAGGCAGTAAAGAAAGTAACTACAGACTTGTTAGGAAAACTTTGAGAGAAGGTGATAACAATCATACATATGTATTTGCGAAATACAGGAGCACTCAACTGTATAAGACAAATGTTAACTGACATAAAGCATCAAATGAGCAATAACACAATTGTAATGGGGGACCTTAATACTCCACTGTCACAAATAGAACAGGAACAAGATAAAATCAGGAACAACACAAGGATGTCCACTATCACCACTTCTATTCTGTATAGTTGTGGAAACACTAGCCAGAGCAATTAGAGAAAAGAGGGAAATAAAAGGAATAAGGATAGGAAAGGAAGAAATGAAACTATCATTATCCGCAGATGACATGACACTCTACATGGAAGAAGCCAAAAATCCACCAGAAGACATCTAAATTTAATAACCAAATTCAGTCCTACAGTTAGATACAAAGTTAACACTCAAAAATCAATAGCATTCCTGTACACAAACAACAAACTCACTGAGGGAGAAATTAGGGAAACCACGCCTTTTACAATAACATCCAAAACACTAAATACTTAGGAATCAGTCTAACTAAGGAAGTAAAAGATCTATACACTGAAAATTGTAGAACTCTGAAAAAGGAGATTGAAGGGGATATCAGAAAATGGACAGATATCCTTTGCTCAAAATAGGAAGAACCAACATAGTGAAAATGGCCATACTCCCAAAAAGGTAGTACAGATTTAATGCAATACCAATCAAAACACCATGAGCATACCTCACAGAACTACAGAAAACATTCCTAAAATTCATTTAGAACCAGAAGAGATCTAGAATAGCAAAGGCATTCTCGGGCAACAAAGGCAAGACAGGAGACATCACAATCCCTGACTTGAAATTATACTACAATGCTACTGTGATAAAATCAGCATGATATTAGCAAAAAAATACAGACCTGAGCATCAGTAGAATAGATTAGAAGATGAAGACACAAATACAAACACATTCAGCCATCTTATCTTTGACAAAGGGACCAAACATGATCACTGGAAGAAACATAGTCACTTCAATAAATAGTACTGGAAAACTGGCTCTTTACTTGCCAAAGACCAAAAACTAGATTCATGTCTATCAACATGCACCAAACTAAAATCAAAATGGGTCAAAGTTCTAAATATTAAAACAGAAATGCTGAATCTACTGGAAGAGAAAGTAGGTAAAAATCTTGAAGACATACGTGTAGGCAGAGTTCATGAACTAAACCCAGACTGCATGGGAAATACTTCAAACAATCAACAACTGGGATCTCATCTGATTAAAAAGTTTTTGCACAACAAAAGATATCAATCACACCAACAGAGTGAAAGGACAACTACAGAGTGGCAAAAAGTTTTAACCAATTCTCCCTGAGACAAACGACTTCTATCTAGAACATATAAAGAATTTAAAAAATCAGACCCCCCAAATTTGAACCCTCAATCCAAAAATGGGAATCTGAGATGAATACACACTTCTTAGGTAAAGAAATGCAAGTGACAAATAAATATACAAAAAAATGTTCAACATCACTGGTCACTCAAGATATCCAAATTGTAGTTTAAGGTTTTGCAAGGGGAAACAATACAAGACACTTAATTATAAGTTTATATTATAATAGTCACCCAAAAATTCACATACAAAAAGAGTACAGGAAATCTCTCCACACACTAGAGACCAAAGAATCCAGCTGAGGGCTTGGATACCACAGTAATGTCCTACATGAGTTCAGCTGAAAACCTAGAGCCCATAACAATGCCTCTCAAGAGTCCAACTGAAGGCCTAGAGCCTATAACAATGACTCTCACAAGTCCAACTGAAGGGCTAGCACCCATAATAATGTCTCACGCAGGCCTCTTTCACAGATCTGCACTGGGAAGGCCCACAGGTCAGTGGTGGAAGCAAAAACTTTGCGCCAGTGGGATGAAGGATCTGTGTTAGCAGGCTAAGGGATATGCACCGGAGCCAGGAAGCAACACTCAAAGAAAGAACCAGAACTCCCCGAAAAGTACCACAGCCATTCTCAGCAACAGTGAGGCGCCAAGCTCCTCCAACAATGAGGACAGCCGAGTTCCCATCAGGAAAGCCAGTGTGACAAGCTTCTCCAGGAGACTGAGCAGTGTACCATCTTCCTCTCTGGAGCCAGGAAATGATGCTCAAATTGAAGGGCCAGAGCTCCCCTAAAGTGATATGTAGCCTTTCTCAGCAACAACCTTTGGTAATCAAACAGTTTGGCAGTGACACAGGAAGAAAAATGCAAGTCAGTGCATGAAGAAAACTGAAGTCCAAAACAGATTCATAAGTATATGAAAATTTATTGTATAATTAAGGTAACATATACATATCGTAGGGAAAACGTGGATTTTTTTCATTAATAATTGCATAAAACTATTCAATTAAAAATAATAAAATTAAATCTTAAAAAAAAACCTTATGGCAAAAATAAATTCCTAATAGAACTAAGACTCAGTTCAGCTGGATGTTACAAGTTGTAAAAAAATAGATGTAAAAAATTAAACCATAACAGTGCTAAAATATATACAGTCCCTTTCCTAATATTCTTGCGGTACAGGAGACTCTTTAAACAATACAAAAGCCTAGCTACCATGTAGCGAAAGCAAGTAAGGTTACATGTAAATTTTAAATACTTTCATGAAAAAAAGACAAATGGTAAATTGCAGAAATTTTTGTGAAAGCCAGATACAAAATGCATTGTCTATTCCAGCACCTATACATGTTTGTAACTGGTAATAAGAAAAGGAAATGTTTGTGTGAATATATACTATTTCTGGAAAGGCACTTGATTATTAAGAATTCACTAAATGTTTCTTCATGCTCAGTTACACAGATGATAAAAACAAGGATTATATTAACACATTAGTCAATTTGCTTTGTACATGAAGGAATCTCCCCCACCGACTGCTATGGGGAACTCTTGAGTAAAATAAATCCAGCCAGCCCTGAGCTCCCAGGGCATCAGTTGGCCTCTACATTTCCTGCTTGCCCCTCTTCAGGAGAGAAAGCTACAAATGGAGGTGAAGCAAGAACGCAGTCTGCCCAGGAAGAATCACTTGTGATGAGTCAGACAGCTGTTGGATAGCACTGTTGGAAGGCAGGAAACGAAAAGCGCTCTGAGTAGATCTTCTAAGACTAGGCTCAAATTCAAATCCTAACCTTCCACTTACTTGCCACACTCCACAAAAGACAAAAATCTCTTTAATCTCCAGTTTCCTCATCCATAAAATGAGGATACTAATAGTAGAGATAAGAGGATTCATTACAATAAGATTTACAGGGGCTTTTATTACAATATACAGGGAAACTAACCAGAAACAGACAGTGAACCCTGCTGCTGTTTAACAGTGAATAGCAATGTGATTTATTATTATTATGGTACACTATATATTTCATTAGCCACATACGGTTAGTAATTTCAATCATCATAGCATAATATTCTAGCAGTTATCAGTAAAAGCTAGTCCCACTGACAACTATGGTAACGTTAGCTAACACTCGGGAAGGAGTTTCATGAGGCCATCAGCATTCTCAAACACGTGCGTATTATCCTCCATTCTATAAAGCTCAGGGCAGCGCAGCTTCCACGTAGCAAAGCCGAGACCGGATTGCATGCCTGTCACTCTCCAAAGGGCCCACTCGCAACCTCACACTCACAAAGAGGAAGGCAGGAGATACTTTAATAGGACGAATGACAACCTGAGGAATGAAAAGCAACGTGGCATGCAACAGAAAAAGGATGAAGGTACTAAAATGATATGTGTGTTATCCTCTCAAATAGGTACGTGATAGGTAGACCGAGAGACATATGTAGACAAAGTAAATGTTGTTTACATGTGAAAACACCAAAGCTCTCAGAGGGCTCTTGGCTATAATCTTAGAGCTGAAAGAGAGGCAGACAGACAGACAGACACAGAAAGAACAATGTTCGTTATATATTTATGTATTCTATGCACTGACATAGACGTGTGTGCTAGTGTCTGCTTCCCTATCTAGACAGACAGGGCAGCAAGTCAGAGCTCTGCTCACAGTCCAGTCCAAGGTGCCCCAGACGAAACGCCATCAAGGGGAAACTCTGCAGAGATACACCCCGCCCTCTGCCTTTCCTGTGTGTATGCATTTCTGTGGGTGCTGGGGGTGGGTACTGGAGATCCAACACAGAGCTACTCTACTACTAAGCTACATTCCCAATTTCTTTTAATTAAAAATATTTATTAGTACATGTTTGTGGCACATAATGATATATTCATTACAGAGATGGTCACATGTACATAGCACATTTTAATTCTTTCTAGTTTCCAAATCTCACTAGATTGCCCAGGCTGGGGCTGAATTTGCAATCTACTTGCCTCAGCCTCCACAGTGCGGAAATTGTAAGCTGCTCCTCCACATATCTTATCCACGCTGGTGTTTCAGCTGCGGCCAGACATTTATGTACTAAAATAGTTGTCACAGTTGTCTTTTCAAACGATGAAAACATTTCTCCTTATCCTCAGATTTTAAGGACTATCTTTTACACAAAGAAATAGCTGAAGGAAAGGCAGGTTCATGACTAAGGGTCTATTGTAACATTCAAACAAGGTGCACATTGAAAGTTTCTACACACTTTCACATTTAAGCCAAGTTAGGACTTCACATCACTGGCTTTCAGTGACTCCGAAATGCTCAGTAACACCAAGCCTTCTGCAAATTTACCACGGCCAGATCAAGCCACTGTTTCTCTAATGGGACTTGTTACAGCCTCTTCCAACTTGGAAGTAGTTTCTTACTAAGGAGCACAGTCAAAAAGAAAAGAAAAGAGAAAAAGAAAAGGGGGAAAGGGAAGAGGAAGGGTGACAGGGAAAGGGAAAGGGAAACGGGAAAGGAGGATAGGGGAGGGGAGGGAAACCAAGCTCCACAAGTAAAATATGCAAATAGTACTATGAAAACCAATTAAGCCAGAAATAAGAACTCCTGTGACATTTAAAAAGTATAGTCAAACTACTTATAGTCTTTGTGGGTTTTTTCCTCTTAATGGGAAAACAATAGCTATCCCACTCTGGGGTTAACAATATTCCTCCTGAAAATATTTAGCATGATGATAATGCTAATATGGTAATGCATATTCTGATATCAAAAATTTATTTCATGCTGCGTATATTCATGGCCATACACGCCCTCTCCCTCCCGTCCCTCTCTCCTGAGTACTGACTTAATAGTCTATTGCATTATCTTTGCCACAGTGGTTTCTTTACTTAGATTCCTACAATTTTGTCAAAGAAATCACATCTAAGCTGTTCAAATCGTGGCCACTGGTAATGAGGAGATATAACTGTCTTCAGATCCATTAAGCGAAGAGGCAAAACTTGGTGATCAATTACAGCTCTGACGTTCTGTGATTTTGTGATTTCACTTTGTTAGTTCACCTTCTACAATACTAAGACCAGTTAAACCCCTCACAAACTAAAGGACAGGTGTTTCTAAGCAGTCTGATATCCCATCAGCAAACCTGCTCATTAGGCATTTACCCATTTCAACAGTAATCACTTTCAGGACAACCTGAAGGCGAACACGGGTAGCACTCTGCATCACATTTGGACACTGAACAGTGCTTAGAAAACTCCTAAAATTCACAGTCCTACCCTTAACAATTAGCAGCTTTACAGAGAAGATGTGCTGATAGCCCGCTATCTACCTGAAACACAGGAAATACCCAGAAATGAGAGTAGTGATCAAAAGGAAGGACTGCTGGAGCCGGAGCAAGGAAATATGCCTAGAAACGACACCTTGCAGTGATGGACAACCCACATGCAGCAACCTAAGCTTGCCACTTTGCTGTGTTGTCAAATGCAACAAGTTTACACAAAGACAAGAGGAGTAGGTTGTTGTCAAGGAAAGCATATTGCCAGACTCCGCATCTCCACTTAGGAAGCAGAATTGGAACCATTTAAGAGTGGTCCTGATGTCTACTGTAGGTTTTAAAGTACAGTGTAAATGAGGAAGGACTTTTCTCGTGAGATTCCTCTCACCAGACATCTTGGATCCTACTGGGAAACACACAGACAACCAGAAATGAGCAATCACCTCCATTCCATCCCCAAAACATTCACTACGAGGACTACATTTTTGTCGAATAAAATGCATTTGTGTAGTATTTCCTGTAAGCTTGAAATCCTTGGCCCCTTATTGAAAACCTTCATACCTCTTAGAAAGTCTGCTGGATTTATCATCTCAGAAATTTTGTCTGCCTCACAAGCCCACTCTACTCCATCAGGAGCTGCTACACCGAGTCCATGTTAAGAAGGACACTGAGGGCCACTTCCCAACTTGTAAAGAGATTGGTAATATGAAGCAGCAATGTCTTGTAGACACCCAAGTTTGGAGAGCAATGGTGGGCCTATATTGAATCCCTAAATCTAGAACGCTGCACCTTGAATCTTCCCATATACATGCATAGCTGGCTTTCTGGTCATACAGCAGGCTTTTCTTAAGCATTCTCCAATCTTGAAAAATCAACTTAATATCTGTAGTAGATTGAATGGTAGACCACCAAAATATTTACCAATTTTCTAGAACCTGTGATTACAACCTTATTGGGAAAAAGTCTTTCCAGATGCAATTAAATTAAAGACTTCAAAATGAGACAGTCCTGGATTATAGGTGTTCCCTAAATCCAATAAATGTCCTTTTAAAGACGCATACAACAGAGACACAAAAAAGAAGTTTACATGGAGATGAAGAAAGAGACTGAAGCTATATAACCTGAGTCAAGGGACACCTGGAGCCACCAGACCCTGCAGGAGCCCAGAAGGGCGTCTCTTGTTGTCTCTGGAGGGAGCACATGTTGCTAACACCTTAATTTCTGATGACTGGCACTAAAAACAAATAAATTTCTATTGTTTTAAGCTACCTAGTTTGTGGTAATTTTCCACGGCAGCCCTTGAAAACAAAAATATCCCCTTTCATCCTACCACTCACAACCAATAACTAATTTTTATTATTTTTAAGGGATAAATAGATAAATACTATTCTTGCCCTCTGATGGCCTTCTAGAAGGAGTGAAAGATAAACCAATAACTATAAAAGTGAAGTGCATTAACTTCCCCCAAAAAATGTTGCAAACATCCTTAAAGTAAATATGTATTATATGCCCAGAAATGACAGGCTTAAATTTAAAATGTCGAAGGGGAGGAGCACTAGGTACCCATTGGTTCACCAACAATGGGGCCAAACAGTGAGATACCAGATCCTAAAACCATAAACACATTCGTGAACTCTGTTGGCATTTTTTCTGAAAAAGAGAATCTATAGAAAATGCCATTTCGGATAAAAGAAAAGATACATGAAAAAAAGATATATGAAGGTTCCTTTCCTTACCTCAGGCATGCTGAAGAACTCAAAGTTCTAAACTCTCTCCAATATGAACACAGCATTTCTCCTCCTCATCCTAGACCTTGCCATTTCATACCACTAGCCATGCTTGTAGCCCTGTCCTTTGTCTAAACATGTACTGTGTGTGGAATCTCAGCATCCGTAGAAGTTTCTAGCAGAAACTAGTCAGTAAGCTCTCCTGTCAGGAGAAAAGGTTGTGGGACTGGGAAGGGGAATATTCCACAGTACAGTGAATTTCGGAATTGCTCTTTCAGAAACTGGCAAAATGCTCTCAAAGTACATTTCAGTTTTGGCTAATCAACATTTTTCAAACTTAACTCCAAAATTCTCCTTCTTCTACATTCCATCTACATCCTAGAGAACATCCAGTACAGAAAAGACTGTACTAGAATAATGTTACATTTTACAATGTAAGATTAGTATATTACATTCTACATTTAGTAAGCCCTCAATTAACATTGTCTGCTACATTCTTAATCTGAAATTTCCTTCTTTTGCTGCCTAGAACCCAACATGGTTACTAGAAAACACGGACCTTAACAACCGCCCTCCAGTGACTAATGCTCAAGCATAGACTGAGGTCCAAGTCCATGACAGACTGGGAATATAACATTCAGTACACAGCATCCCAACCCTCTGAAGCTGAAGTGATCATATTTGCACAAATAATTTAATTCTGTGCTCACCAAAAAGGGCTACAATATTGAAAATATTTTATAATAACCCCTTTGAGAGAGGAGATTGCTTTTTGGCTGCTAACAATTACAAGTACTATTTATACAAAATGGTAACATAACCTATAAAATTCATTTTTGTTTTTGCCGTACTGGACATTGAACACAGGGCCTTCACACTGACCTACATTTCCAGCCCTTTTCATTGACTGACTGACTGACTAACTGACTGAGAAAAGTCTTGTTAAGTTGCTAAAATTGCCCAGGTAGAATTTCAACTCGCCATCTTTCTGCCTCAGCTTTGCAAGTACTGGGAATTACAGAAATGTGCCACCATGCCAGGCTAAAATTCAGACTTTTCCAATGCCAAGTTTCTATGGCCATTGTTCAGAAAAATCTCTATAAACTGGAAAGAAGTGGGCCCTAAGTTTTTTTAAATTATCTTCCCTCAGAAGATCTGGGCTACGGTGTTTCCATGCTCATCTTTCCTATAGATTCCTTATCTTCATTAGTTACTTTTATAAAAGTTAAGTTGCAATCTATTTAAACTCACAGCACTGTTTAATAAAACCTGTAAAAATAATTTCTTGGTTATCTGGGAACTACATACTGAATGGGACGATAACTCTTTTGAAAAGCAACCACCGACTGATGTGACCAGAGCTGAGAGGGCAGGATCTGCTCCCTGTGTGTGTACTGTGAGCTGGGGCCTCCAGCCTGCATCTGCACAATCCCTGTCACCCCTCAAGAAAACACACAGCACAAGAGCCATTTGTGCCACTGAAGACAAAGCATGCACAAGCTGGACAATAACAACAATATGTAGTAAAAGGGACTCTTCACATTATTCATACGCATTTTTTTGCTACTCTTGTAATATTTTTTGAGGGGCTTCATTCTTTAAGCCAGTAGTAACAATGTAATAATAAGAAAACCAATTGCTATTCATAGAATCCCTTAGGAACACCACACCAAGCCAAAGGCATTGCTGATGGTAAGAAAACGCCACCTCTCCTGTTTTCAGAGAAGTGAGCCTTAGGAAAGTGGAGGACTTAACCCAGAACGTTACATCTACTAAAAGTCAGAGGTTAGCCTCCAGTGCCCATCAGAATAGGCCGGAAACTGGGGACTCTGAAAACATAAACAGACGAATGGGTTCCTTTCAGCAACTTAGCTTGTCTGCCTCCCAGCCAGGGCCCAGAGAAGCCATTATGATTTAGTGCCCCAGGAACACAGAGGAGGAAGTCATTCATTAGAGAAGAAAATGTACTAGGCTGGAAACCTCCTCCCAGCAAAAGGAGATTGGGTTGCTCTAAACCTCAGAGGAAAGCAACCAGCAGTTGGTGCTCAGACCTGGAGAGCAGATGAAAGGAAGCAACATGGGTCCTGACCAAGATACATCAGAGCATCCCTTCACTCCATGCAACTGGCACTGGCAGCATAAAATGAATTTTGACTGTGTTCCTTTCAGAATTAAACTCTCAATCCAGGAAAACAGGGCATTTTCAACAGTAGTTGTTACCAGATCCTTATCACCTAGATGTTCTTACACTCATATTTTATTCATAGGTTCACTGGCTAACCTTTCCCTCCCTACCTCCTGAGAAAGACTAAAGCTAAACACTGCAGCAGCAAATTAAATGGTAATAGAGGTCAGGCCAGAGAAACTGAGTAACTTGGGCTGGTGGGGTCTGGGTCGCCTTGGCGTGTAACTCCCACCTGAGGAGCAGCCAGCCACTCCTCAGCCCCCACCCACAGTAGCCAAAAGGAAACTCAAGAATTTAGAAGAGCTTCACTTTGCTGAAGAGATACTAGAAATCTTTATTACTACATGAAATGTCAGGATGTTTCAATTTCTTCTAATTTCTTTTGGCTTCTTCAAGAAAAAAAAAAAGTACGCTGTAAGAGTCTAGAAAACTAATTAAGCAGACTGGATTCAACCTGTGGGTTTTCATCTCCATCTTCTGCTAAACATGGCAGAGTTTAAAATGACAAGTACACTGGGATCATTGCATTTAAAAGAGTATCACTTTAAAAACATGATGTTGGGGGCTGGGGATATAGCTCAATGGAATAAGCACCTGCCTGACAAGCTCAAGGTCCTGAGTTCAATCCTGAGTACCACCAAAAAAAAACAACCATGATGTTAAGGGAAAGAAGGTAAAAAATAAGGAAAGCACAGCATCTGTTAGTAGCCCTAACATTTTAATAAAAAAAGATTTACTCTGAATTTACAGTACAAAAAAAAGAAATATGTCCTTTTTATTGATATTCTGGTATCTTGAATTTCTAAAGCACAGACAAAGAGTTAAATTGAATTTATTCTTGAAGAAATTCATATAAAGGGCTTAATCCACAATCCCCAAATCTTCTTGAACGTACTTATACTGCTAAGTTCTTTTTTTGCAGGAGGATTTTAACTGAAACCCTGTTTACTGATTTTTTTA
>PVLD010029589.1:0-17857 GCA_004027595.1 Dinomys branickii
AAATCAGCGATACATGTGCAGGCAACGTATTATATCACTGGTGTAAGAACCCGAGGGTGGGAATATAAACTAAGAGTCATGAAGGAAATCTGTTCAAAAACAGAGAACAGATGGGACGAAGGAAAGGAGAAAAGAAAAAGACAAAAATGTATGTATGTATATAGGAATATATATGAATATACATATGTGCAGGAGGGCTGACATGGTTCTACTATTGTATTATATCACTTAATGCTAAGCAATAATCGATGACAGGATATTAGATTAATAGTGTATATCTGTATGTGTTATCCTGAACACACACTTCGAAGATATCAATATGTAAAGCAGCAACAAGCGGTGTTTTTTTTGTTGTTGTTGTTGTTGATGTTGTTGCTGTTGTTGATGTATGCCTGCTTTGTTTCTTGCCTTTGGATTTTTGGTTTTTGTGGTTTTTTTTCTGTTGTTGAGAGGATTAACTGTCTGACTGAATTTGCATGTCTGTATATGGGTCCACACATCTACAATTCGAAGATATCAATGGATAAAGCAATAACCACTGTTGAGACCATATCACCTTGTCTATAGATTAGTTGTGATTGTACTATTTTCTATGATAATTGGTGTCTGTTTGTCAATATGTTTTTGTACTTTTATGTTTCTAAAATAAAAAAAAAGAATATCAATATGTATGAAAATGCTACACTGAAACCAAATTTTTTAATTAATTTTATGGATGGGTACACATAATGATCACTTCCCTCATAGGGAATTTGAACCTGTAAGTGATAGATCTTGATGCCTATTTTTCCCCTGTTCCTCTCCCTCCCCTTCAGCCTTTCTTCCCCTCCTTCTTTACAAAAGCTTTGTGAGACCCAATATTTTGTAAAATTAATAGGTACTGATAAGTTTTTTTAACTTGGGGACAGAGAATTGCTCTGGCAGTAACTTTCCTCTCAGTCAAGGGTGGGCTGGGGACCTGAGGTCTCTCCTCACTGACACTAAGTGACCCAAGGACAAGAATGGATTTTCTCCTCTCAGGCACATGTTTTGTTGATTCACTAATAATCTAGTCATTGCAAATTCAGGTGAGGGGTTAGGGTGAAAGTGGAGAGACGGCCATCAGCCTTCTGGGAACCCACTGTTAGACTCTACACTTTCAAAACGATTTCTGAAATCCAGGAGAAAACTGCCTTTAATGAGTGCCGGCAGCAGGGAACCCAGAAGGGACTGGAAAGGCAATACTGTGTTCTATCTTACACGGTTTCCTTTGGAAAACGGCTGGAGGCCTTCAAAGCTCAGATCCCCTGTCTCACAGTCAGCTGGCAATGATCTGCTCTGACGCACAAGCTCCGGTGTCTCTGGGGCAGCTGTTCTGGCCTTTCCTGCCTGAAGCCTGAGACACTACCAGGAAGCAAGGGCTGAGGCAGCCCCCCCGGAAGCCCAAACTACAGACACCCTGTGGACCACAGCAGCTGAGGGGGCAGAGGGGGCATAAGTAACCATGATAAGAACAGGGTATTTTTTCTGTACTGGGTATTGTGCTAAATCTTTGCACAAGACTTCATTTCCCTGTGATGTGGACGTCATTATCACCATCATTTTACAGACAAGGGAACTAAATTGTAAGTAGTTTCGCCAAATCCTCCATTCATAAATATGGGAGCCAGAATTTGACTACAAAAGCCCATTGGAATGCTTAGTCAACTATGCCCCACTGCCTAGTGGATATCAAAGAAGTGGAGATTTCTGTCTTGAGTATGAGCTTTGCTTCCAAGAGTATCCAACAGCCAGTGAAACTGAAAGCCTCTTGTATCCCTCTACATGAGCAGGAAGGACACCCAGAAGCCTCTCCTCTTAAGGAAGCTTCATTCTTGTCTGCAGGCTCTTTGCCAAGTGGTCGCTCACTACCTGCTTCCCTGCCTTCAGTGACACACACCCCAGTGACCTTAGAAAACACTTCTTCACCTTCTGCTCGCTTTGTTGCCAGAAATCACATACTGAGCTGACAAGTGTGTCCCAGAAATGGCTGTCCACTGGTCTTCTTTCTCCCTATGGAATGGCTTAGAACAAATTTGACCATTAACACATACTGGCCTTCTACATACTTTGTAAACGGTAATCCCGGACTCCTGAAATAGACCACCTCATCCTCCCATACCCCCCCCCACTTCCAGAAAGAAGAAACATTAAGGGATTTACTGGTTTGTTCATACACTAAATGGACACTGTCAGAATACCTACCAAAGATCAAACACTCTGCTATCTATGTGCTGAGGGGCTACAGAGCTTAGATTCTGGGGACGAAGATAAAAATATGCACGGTGATTACATTACACAGTAGAGAACTGTGAAACTATAAGTGTATCTGAGAGAGCAGCAGGCGAGTGGAGAGATCTTCTCCAGCCAGATGATACTTATGTGAAGCTGACCTAGAGGAGGCGCTATTGAGCCAGGTGTTGAAGAACAGGAAGTATTACTGACCATCTGCAACTGACACAAACTAGAGGGTTGGAAGGGGGCAGAAACACAAGAGCCCTAGCCTCCGGTGAACCTGCTAGCTGTGGCTGGATCTTCCCACACTTCTTTTCCTCCCTGTAAAATGGGATGCATGTCACCCGCCCCAAGCATTCCCAAAGTAAGACAACAGCAGGAGGGAACTGTCTAACGCCCATCCACCTGAATTAGACAATTACCCTGACATCTGCACAATTTGATGAGAGCAGGGAAATCGGAAAATACTGGCTCTGGTGAGAGTCCCACTGAGAAGCTTCCTCCCAACACAAGCAGAGGAAGGAGGAAAGCAAACTCCAGAACCAAGCAACGTGGCCTACACGTGAGCCAGGACAACGAGATAGCAGCCCCAGTTCCTCAGCACTATGTCATTACAGAATAATCCTATAAAGTGTGATCAAAGAAAGGATCAGCAGCTCAAACATATTATCAGCCACCTAAGCCTTTAGAGGAGAAGACCCACTGAGAGATTAAGACACGGAAGACTTATCTGAGAGGTTTCCCTGCGGTTACAGCTTTACTAATTGATAGCCACGCATCGGCAGCCACGCTGTCTGCCGCATTAGCTCCACCTGAGCAAGAGGCTGCCCTTAGGCAGCGGCAAAGGCCCAAGGCAGAGCTGATGGAGGTGTGTGGTGAGATTTCCCTGAAGGTAGAAGCTCTAATCAAGCTACACCTATGGGTTACACACAACTTGTGTACCCACACAGTAATCACTCATCAACAGGCACTTAGGAAGCCTCCTATGGATCAGGGCATTTTGATATAAGTGAAAGAATCCACCTGAAACTGGCTTGGGCACATAATAAATTAAATGGGTGACAGATATTGGGAAGTAGGGAGAAAATGTTCAGATGGGAAGGGGAACAAAGGAGGAGGGGGAAGGGAAGGAAAAGGAAAAAAGAACTAAGATGTGTTATGCACCTGTATGAACTCCCCATGATGAAGGCAACCACTGCATGCTGCATACACGTACTAACACATTTTTGTACTAATTTTTTAAATGATATATCATGTACAGGTACAAATTCCCTGTGATGAGTGTAATCATTATGTATATTAAAAAGTGTACAAATAATTTGAAAAATAAAAACTAATTTTATTTAATTTTTTTAATTAACTGGTCCACTTAACTAAAAAGGCAGAGGAGCCCATAGGGTAAGGCTGGCTGGAAGCAGGTGCTCTAACGAAATAGTCAGGAATCAACTCTTCAACGTTCCACTTTTATTTCCTCAGTACAGGCTTCACTGCTCTTGTTTTACCTTGATGGGGAGGAAGAATTGGGCTCTGCTATTTATAACCTGAAAGAGTTAAGAGTAAAGGAAAAGAAAAAATAAAATGAGCCTCTTTCTAGCAAAAGACTCAGAATTAACTATGATTGGACAGATTTGGGTCACATGATTATTCTGACCCGTTTGGGGACTGGACTATATTGATTAGACCAATCCACGTCAGGCTTCCGCACCATTGGATCTTAGACTTCCTCTATCCAAACCACATGGAAAAATCTAACTGTTACTACCAGGAGAATGATTTGTAGATTCTGAGTGAGCAAAAACGACAGATACAAATTCTCAAGACTCTTGTGGCAAAAACCCATAAAAGAGATCCACAATAAAGCCATATTTTTGTATCAAGAAAACTATTCTTTGTGAAAAGTTACCACATATAAATGTGAACAAAAACCTAATTGATTGTAACAAATAATTTAAAATATGGTGAGGTTAAAAATAGCAAAGCCAAGGCCAGAAGCAAAATACAGTCTCTCCTGGACCTAGGAGACACCTGGATAAAACCACAGTGGAGAGAAGTAGACTGCCAGGAAACAAGAAACAGCGGACAGGAAACCTAGAAACCACAAAGAAAAGAATGAAGCAGTCTGGAGCTCTGGCCCTGGCTCCCAGAGAAGGGGACCTGTCGCCGCAAACACAAGGGAAGCCCAGAGAGAGTCCGCAGTCACTGGGAGCAACAACAGACCGGCAGCACTCACCCCCAAGAAAAGCCCACGGTTACTGTTAACTGCAAATACAACGTAGAGTTTGGCTCTAAAAGTGACTCCTCCCACATGACAAGCTAGAGTTGAAGAAATGCCTGCAGCCTCCACCATATGTGGGAGTGATGGTCAGAGGCAGTTGTGGAGAAGGGCTGGGCTAGTGGCAGAGAAAAAGCACCGGTCAGTTCGGGTTGTGAGAAACCAGGCTGGTCATGTGACTTCCTGTGGAAGCTGGGTCTGAAAGCGTAGATATCAAGTCCAGGGGACCAGTTGTCCTCCCTCGCTGCATCCCTCCAGCACAGAGTTCAGTAACTTGTCTGCTTTTCCCACCTACCAACGTGACCAGGGACTCATGCTCCTTGGCTTGGACCGTTTCCACATCTTGGGCAAGAGGGGCTTCACAAGCCTATAGAGCTAGTCAGAAAAAGCAGTGACTTGGGGTGCACATAGTGGCACAGTCATGAAGAGCCACTAGCAGGAATACAGCCCCAAGGTAGACACCACACCACTGACTGACCATGGCCAGTGAAAGGGGGGCAGGGCTCATCATGCACACGGTAAGACATGGGCATGGAAACAAAACTCGTTCTAGTTTTACTCACTCCCCTCCACCCATAACTTCTGGGTTCCAGTACCATAGGCCATGGGAAGAAAATACTCACCTGAACGCATGCAGGAATTCCTCGTATTTGTTTCTCTTTTTCTTTGTTTCTGGGGACGGGTGTTTTGTTTTGTCTTATGGACTTTCTTTAGGTTTTTCCTCTGTCTTTTGTCCTTTGTTTTTATTCTCATTTTTTTCTCTTTCTGATTTGTCTTTTTGAAACTCTTACCTAATTCTGTAAACTTTCTTTTATTCTTTAACTACATTTTTGTTTCTCTTTTCCCTCCTCCTCTTCATCTTCCTTTTCTCTCTTTTACAAATTTTACTTCTTTTAATTCCCCTTTTCCAGCCCTTTCATTTTTGTTGTTACTAGTAAGCTTCATTAATTTTTAACTATTTAGTTGGCTCTCTGCTATTACTGCTGAATTCTTTCCTGTTGTGATCGGTGTTATAGCTGTTGCTTTTAACAGATATTTATTGTACTGTACGTCAATATTTGACTTACCTTCATGTCTACTTTATTATTACAGATCCCTTTTTCATTGTTAAGGGTGGTATGGTTGTAGCTATTATTGGTTCCTATGGTATTTGTCTTTGACTCCATCATTGTTGCTGATTTCTTTTCTATTGTTAGTGGTGGCACAGTTCTCGCTTTCAATTGATTTGTACTGTGTGCCACCATCTGGTTTATCTTTGTGTTGTCAACCTTACAGCAGTTTGTTTCCTCCTCTCTGGTGCCGGAGATCAAGCCCCCAGGAAAGGGTTGGACATTAACATGATACTCAGATATTATGCTCCCTAGGTTGAAGAGGGCTATAAAAACCAAAGCCTAACCAAACTCAAGAATTCATCCTAGGGAGATGGAAGCTAACTAACAAGAACGCCACACAAAAACAAGCTAAACATAGGAAAACACAGCAAGCAAAAAGATGCCTCCCAAACCCCTAGATCCCCCAAAGCTGATCTTACAGACACTAAAATGGACAGAGCTATAGACAAAGAACTCAAAAATCAAGTGAAAAAATATTTGAAGAGATGAAAGAAGAAACATACAAGCAAATGCTTGCACTGTCTAATGAGGTGAAAGAGAATTTGATTGAACAGTAAAGGATTTTACCAATAAAATGTTTGATAAGCTTAAAGAAGAAATAATAAATTAATGGAGTTAAGCAAGACAATATAAGACATAGATAAAGAATCAGAAAGGATGGAAAACAAAGCAATCAGAAATAGATGATACGAAAAATTCAGTAGAAAATGTGGGTAGAAGACTTGACTAACGTGAGGACAGCATGTCAGAAATAGAAGACAGATAGATACGGTAGATTATAAACTCAGTGATACCCCCCCAAAAAAAAAGCCCACAGAGCAAGCTGGATCCAACAGCTGATATAGGAGTAGAAAACCCAACAAGCAAACAGAAAAGCCTGAGAATTATAGAGATGCAAGGGTCCCTCAGTTCACAAACTTAATTCTGTCCATAGTTCTGGTCATGAACCAAATCGAAGTTCACCATAAGATTCAATGTAAATAATGTTAATCTGTTCTGAGCCACATGTATTTTTTAAGCATAAAAATATGAAACAAATCACAGCACAGTATGAAGAGAGAGACACTAACCTAGTTTGAGGGGACTTCTGCCGTGGAGGACAGGAAGGTGGATGGACGGAGTTTACTCTTTGGATGGAGAGTCCCCTCCATTACAACATTGGGGAGACCTCCTTCAGAGCTTTCCTCTCTCCTTTGTCTCTTAGCTCAGGTTCAATTTTGATGAAAAGTCTGCCAGACGTCCCTTGTTTTTTTCCCTGTGCTGTGTAACCCCTGGAAATGAGATGCCATTGTCTCACCAGATTCACTGCTCTGTTCCTTACAGCTATGTTGTGGTGCAGTTTCTCAAAAAAATCCTGGAACTCTTTCCATTTTCTCATAATGGGTTCTATCACATCGCTGCAAATCTCTTCTCCCTGCCTTCCTCTTCCTCAGTGGAATGTTCCTCAGCAAGCGCTTTTGCTGCCCACTTGGAGTTCATCAAGTTCATCTGTCATGGATTCCTCTTTATGGTCCTCAAAGCTCCTCCACGTCTGCACCATGGAGGTCCAGACCCATACTCTTGGACACAATCTCCTCCACTACCTGTGCATCAGACCCTTCAAAGTCACGTTCAGTGACACATTCTGGCTTCAGTTTCCTCTGGGCTAAGTTTAAAGTCCAGTACATATCATCTTCCCAGGCTTTACCAATGAGGATAATGCAAAGAAGGACACTGAAATGTTTCTTCTAGAACTCTTTCAGAGTCAAGGATACCTCTTCAGTCACATTAAAACACCGGATGAAGAGTGCTTGGTGTACAGCTTCTTAAAGTTGCAGATCATTTGCTGGTCCATGGGCTGCAGAAGAAATGTCACCATGGGCCATGATGTAGCAGGGTAGAAGGACATACGTGAAGTCACACTCAGTGTCCCTATCACTCATCAAGGCTGGAGGGTGAGCTGGGGCATTGTCTATCAGAAGAAGGCACCCTTCAGGCAGTTGGTTGCCGTTAAGATATTTCTTAATGTGAACAACTGGGGTGTGCAACCATCCCATGACAATTGCCTTGTGACCCAAGCTTTCGCATTGGTCTTCCACATGACAGCACTCTGGCCTCATTCTGTTCCTTGAATGCACAAGGGCTCTGGGACTGACACACCAGTAGTGGCTTAATCTTCAGAATCTTTACTTTCACCTGTACACAGTAAAAGGGTCAAATTGTCCTTCATGGCCTTGTGTCCTGAAAGTGCCTTTTCCTCTGCAAGATATAGGCTTTGTTCAGCATCTTCTCCAAAAGAAGCTGTGTTTCACCACAGTTGAACACTTGTTGAGTAACAGCCTTCTGCCTTCATGAATTCCTTGCATTCTTTCTTATAGGCTTCTGCAGCAGTCTTGTCAGAACTAGAAGCCTTACCATGTCTCATCACACTGTGGAAGGCACTTCTGCTGTGGAATGTATCAAAGCACCCTCTGCTGACTTTAAATCTATCACTTGCTGCACTTGTAGAGAGGTTTTCTTGCAGTAAATCACTGTGCAATTTCCTGGCTTTTTCACAGATTATAGCTTCACTAATACTATCATCTGCCAGCCATTTCTCTGACGATCTCTCCCAGCACTTGTGTCCTTTGCTTAGTTGACAGTGTGACTCCTCTTTCCACATAGCCTCCTTTGATGGCATCTTTATTCTTCAAAATAGTTGAGACTGTTGAGATCTGAGGCCAGATCAGTCACACAAATACCACTGCATGCTTTTCTGCAGTTTCCTTCTTCAAATCAATGGTTATTTTCTTCAACACCTTCTTCTTACCAATCTTGCTCTGCACTTTCTTGTTACCTCCACTACCACTCTGCATCTTCTTTCTACCCCCAAGCTTGCTCTGCACTTTCTTTGGAGCCACGCTGAGATGAACAGTACTTTATAGGGCCATATGTGCTAAAACACACACAAAAAAACTTCATAGCAAGTGTGCACAGGTCTGCCTATGACCACAGCCTCAACTAGAGGAAGCCACGGCCACATGTCAGAGTGAGGAAGATGACTGTGGTTGTGTTTGCATAGAATTCATGAATGGAAGCAAAATTTTGCCGAAGGCTTTTATTTGCAAGTAGAATTGTTTGCAACAGAAGTGTTCATGAGCTGAGGTATTAGTTTAAAGGAAAAATTAGAACATGATTCAAAAGGTATAAAAATTTATTCATTGAAATTATAGCAGAAGATTTTCTGAATCTAGGGAAAGAATTCAATATTCAATGATAAGAGGCTTATAAAACCCAAGCTGGGCATGGTGGTGCACACCTGTAATTCCAGCACTCAGAGGCTAAGACAGGAGGATCATTGCAAATTCGAAACTAGCCTGGCTACAAAGTGAGCTCAAGGCCAGCCTGAACTGCATAGCAAGACCCTGTCTCAAAAAAGTTATATAATACCCAAATACCATGACCAGAAAAGAACTTCTCCACAACACATCATAATCAACATTCCAGAAGTTCAACAAAAGAAGAGAACACTAAAAATGGTTAGAGAAAAAACAGTAAGTTGTATATAAAGGGAAGCTCATCAGCATAACTACAGATTTCTCAGCACAAACTGTAAAGGCCAGGAGAGCTTGGGGTAAAGTTTCTCAAGCCTTAATAGAAAACAGTTGCCAACCTAGACTTTTATATCCTGCAAAAATAGCCCCTAAAATCAACAAAGACTTTCCAGGACATAGAAATCTTAAAAAGAAACACATGACCACTAGGCCAGCATTGCAAAAAATATTTATGGGAATCCCAGGCACAGACAAGGAGGCCACCAGCATCAAAGACTGCGAAGGAAAGTATACATTTAACTGGCAGAGTAGTTAAAGAAATAAATCAGTACCGGAAAAATAAAGCAATGGCAGAATTCAATTAACACCTTATAATAATGACTCTCAATGTCAGTGATCTCAGCTCCCCCATCCAAAGACACATCCTAGAAAATTAGATCAACAAGCACATTGTAATCACGTACGGCCTTCAGGAGACACACTTCATCCAAAAGGAAGTAAAACGAAGAGATGGAAAATAATGCTCCATTCAACTGGAACTCCAAAATAAGAAGGAGTAGCTTTCTTATTTTCAGACACAACAAACTTTAAGCCAAAATTGGTAAGAAGAGACAAAGGCAGCCGGGACATACTGGTAAACGGAACAATTCCACAGGAAGAGAGAACAGTTGTAACTATCTCCGTACTCAATGTTAGTGCACTCAACTTCATGAAACAAAAACTACTACACTGTATCAGTCAGGGTTTACTAGAGAAACAGATTTAACACAAGATATACAAATGTACAACAAATTACCTATTTAGCTTACAATGGTCAGCTACAGGGTTAGATGAGGAAGTGTGCAGAGGGTGTCTGCACAACGGAGACTGAAGAGCCCAGGCCTGGAGTCTGTAGCTCACCACAGTGTCTGTGCAAGTCCGTATGAAGGGCTGTTGAGTCTGCGATGAAATGCTGATGAATCTATGATGAAGGCTGGAGAGCCAACACCAGAATGCTGAAGAGTCCCAGGCAGAAGCCAAAGAGTCTGCAGCAGAAGCCAGGAGACAACCAAGCTGAAGGTGAAGACTAGCGCTCCTCTGAAGAACTTGCAACCAGTCCTTCCTCAATTCCTTTTTATAGTCTACCAGCTCTGGGCAGGTGGAGGGGTGGTCCTCTACACCCACACCCTCTGCATGCCTTCCTCTTGCACAGGTTTAGAATGAATACAAATAAGCACCCCGGCTCCCTTCTGAGTCACATAGTTAACCTTCTAAACTTCCCAAATTAACATAATAAACAACATCCCACAAGGGTAAGGGCAAGTCCTTTTAACCCCAAGATTTACAACTGCTGAGTTACTTAGCCGAACCTCTAGACTCCCCAAGTTGACACAATGTATCAACCATAACATACACTTAAAAAGGAAAACACACACCAACACAACCACAGTAGAGGGCTGCACCACTCTAGTCTCACAATTAGACAGGTCAGTCAGATCCTCCAAAAAAAATCAATAAGAAACAACAGGATTAAACCACACACTGAACAAGTGAATTTAACAGATATCTACAGTGTTTCATACAACAACAGAGGACACAATTTTCCTCAACAGCTCACAGAACTTTTTCCAAAATAGATCATATCTTGGGTCATAAAGCGTGCTTTGATAAATACAAAAGAACTGAAATACTCCCCTGCATACTGTCATATCATAGTAGAATGAAGCTGGAAAATCAAAAGAAAACACAGAAACTATACTAACACATGGATTAACATAGTATTGACTAATCAGTGGATCACAGAAGAAATCGGTGAAGAGATAAAGTTCCTAGGATCAAATGACAATGGAAGTAGAGCATACCAAAACCTATGGGCCATGGGCTGGGGATACAGCTCAGTGGAATAAGTGCTTGCCTAGCAAGCGCAGGGTCCTGAGTTCGATCCCCAGTACCGCAAAAAAAAAAAAAAAAGTTATAACAAAACCTATGGGCCACAATAAAAGCATTTCTAAGAGGGAAACTCACAGCTCAAATGCACAAGCTGAAAAAAAAACAGAGCAATTCTCAATAGTGCAGTGATGTATCTCCAGGTGCTAGAAATATAAGAACAATCCAAATCTAAAACAAAGAAGGAAGGAAATTATAAAGATCAGAGTGGAGATTAATGAAAATGAGACTAGAGAAACAATACTCGTGATCAGTGAATCAAAGGGTTCTTTCTTTGAAAGGAGGGGAAGGGGCTCTGGGGATGAGGGGAGACAGGAAGAAGGGGAGGAGAAGGAGCCATAAAAAGGACCAAGATGAGACAGCATAGGTACCAATTCCCTCACAACAAATGCATCTACTGTGTATTACAAGCAAATACTAATAAAGAAATTGAGAGAAGGAACAACTTAAAAATAAGTAGTAATTCTAAAGAAATGGCATAACACTTAAAGGCATAGGCTTGAGGTTAAGTCGCAATTCTGCCAGTCACCTGCTATAACTGAATACAACATTCGATCTCTCTGCATCTTTAATATTATTTTTCTGTAAACAGGAGGCAGTAAGACTCTATTCCATAGGATCATTAGCATAAGGTAATAAGAGCATATCGGAAGCAGGAAACAGTGCATTTCACATAGTAAATAAATCTTACAGGATTTCATTCATTCCCTTAATGTTTAGTATGTACGAGAATTACTGTAGACATTGGCAATGCCTTGGGGAAATAATGACCCTCCTACAGTGCTGTTTATATTCTCAATTAAAAAGTAGATATATAAATTAACAAAAAATTAGACAAGAGTAGTTGTTATAAAGAAAAAGGAAAGGAAAGAATAACAACGTTAGGGAAAGGTACTTCAGGGAGAATGGTCGTGGAAAGGCTTACTGAGGATGGAGCATTTTAACCAAGATATCTGTAGTGTGGTGAGAGAAGTGGAGTATGGCAAAGATGTGGTCAGAGTGAAGGGTGCTGAGCCACTGCAGCTCATTCTCGGTGAAGAGGAGTTTGGAGCAAATTTAATAAAATTTAATAGTTTAACGAATACCCTGCTATATGAATTGAGTACAAAGGTAGAAGTGAGCTAGAGAAAAAGTAAATGCTGGAGGGAAGAAAAATAGAAAAGAAACAGCTGACTCATGAGAGAAGCAGCAGGTGAGACAGGAAGGTGGGACAGAAGTACATCAGCTGAATAGAGCCACGGGTATGGTACAAAGTAGAGGTGGCAACTGTTCAGCAGGGGCCGGGGATATAGCTCAGTGGCATAGCGCCTGCCCGGCAAGTGTGAGGTCCTAGTTTTATTCCTGGTACCAAAATACCAAGAAGAGAAGAAAGCATGCAGCAGCTCCCCATTCTCTTCTGGCCATGAAGGAGTATTTTGCATCTGACAAACCCCGAAGGGGTTTGAGAACAATGACAAAAACTGGATCAAAAATAAAACCAGGTGTTTGAAGGTAATGGGAAGCAACCGAGATAACAACTTAACTTGAAGAGTCAAGTTCTCCACTTGTGCCATTTATTTTATTTCACTGTATACCAAAGAAGCAAAATAGCAAATAGTGACCTAGCACTCACACAGTTACACTGGACTAGAAAGACAAAGTGCTTAGTTAAACCATCGAGAAGGTGAGGCGCCAAGATTCCAGAGAAGGGGAAACACAGAGAAGTGAGCCCAATATCGTTCATGTGTTTTCTCATGCATGTATTTGCCAAATTCTCAACTGTGCATTGTGTGGCCAGAGGCTGAGAACTCAAGCAGACATGACTGTTAAGTGGAGCTGATTTCCCCTCTCGAAGAATGTAAGCTGGACTTAATGGCTCACTTCCAAAGAACAAGGTACACCAGTGAAAAAACGATGACTTTATAATGGAGAAATCTAACAGAGACGACCTGCCCCAAGTGAGCAGGGCTAGCAGCAACATTGATGTAACGTGCCCCCTAGCATCACAGTACAAGGGACTTTACCCCTGTGAAATTCTTCCAAATCTTCCTAAACCCCAGTCTAATTATGAGAAAACCAACCACACAAACCTAAGAGGAGAATGCCAACATACAGAGCACCTGCCTGGCGCTCTTCCAAACGGTTCGAGATTAAAACAAGACTGAGACTCAGTGACAGCTCATAGGAAACAAATGACATAGGATAACTAAATGTAATGTTGTACTCTAGACTGGAACTTGGAACTATACGAGAACAATTTTCCAAAACTGAGAAAAATCACAAACCAGTGTATGTCTTACTCAACACTAATGTACCAATATTGATTTGGGTTCTGACAAGTGTACTGCATTATGCAAGATGTTGATGTTAGGAGAAACTAGGTGAAGGGTATATGAAAGTTTTTCTATAAATATAAAAATGGAAACAGGACAAAATGAATGAGAGTCATCATGTGAGTATTTTAAAGAGGATAGTCAAGAAGTCATCACCAAATAAAAACATAACTTTTGAAAGACAGTTGCAAATTGTTGAAAAGCTAAACAATAATTTTGACAATCTAATAGAGTGAGAGGTATAAAAATTGGAGGTCAGGGCCCATGAAAGAAATGTTTCTGGCTTTAACTGAGACTCTGATTACTGATCTATGCCCAAAAGTTGAGGTAAGTCAGGTAAAGCCTGAAACAGGGCTCCATGTGATCTCAGTCTATGGTTGGGTCAAGGTAATCCATCTACATTCTTTCAAGCAAAAGGAAATTTAATACTTTCTAGAAGATAACATGATCCAGGGCCACTATAATTTTATATGCAGTTTAACATATTCGCTGCAAAGATACCAACTATGCCAGTAAATAGACACAGAAGAGAAAAAACATCAAACAATAAAACATGCCAATAGATGATCCAGTCTTTAGAATTATCAGATAGGAACTCTGAAATAATCAGAATAATATCCTTCTGGAAATAGATAAGATGATAAAGAATTTCACCAGAGAATAGTAATCTATTTTGAAAAGAAAAGAAAGAAAGAAAGAAAGAAAGAAAGAAAGAAAGAAAGAAAAAAAGAAGCAAGTTTTAACACTGAAGCTAGAAACTGAAGCACTTTAACTCAACAGATAATTTTTTAAAAACAGAAGAGGTCAGTGAGGACTTCCGGGAAGATGGCGACCAGGTGAGCGGCAGAGGGAATCTCTCCCAGAGACCGATTCTTTGCGCGCAGGTGCTCGGTCCGTGGATGCAAAACTCCAACTGATCGGGCTGCTCTCCGCAGCATGAGCATTAAAGGGCCGGCTGGACAAGCCAGGCGGCGAGAAGTGGGCGGATCCTGAGAGCTGGGCGCCCGAGAGATCGGTGAGACGCTTCAGCCGCAGCTCGGCTAAAATCGCGTACAGCCAAGAGAGCGATTGCGGCGGGAGGAAAGCCTCCAAATCCTGAACCCGATCGGCTCGGAGACGGCTGTAACCAGGATTTGTTGGAGGCAGCGGAGCAGAGGAAACTCAAAGAATGAGCTACTGGGACAGATTGCGCCAATCTGGGCAGCGTTCCGGGATCCCGCTCAGAGCCCCGCCCCCGCAGCCGGCGCTTTGCGAACTGGAGTGGCTGCGATCGGCGGGATTTCTGAGTCGGGAAAAAGCTCGAGCCACGGAGATACATCTGAACGGCATTCCTGCCTGCAGGATCCCAGGGTGAGTTGAGTGGGCACTCTAAACGGTTTTTCCTGAGTCGGGAAGAAGCTCTGCCCAGCGAGTGACATCAAAGCAGCTTTAAGGACTGTGGGATCTCCCAGGTAGGAAGAGCGAGCTAGGCGCCCCTAGGGGATTTGTGAGGCGGGAAGGAGCTCCACCCAGGGAGGAACACCTGAGTGGCCTGTCTGCAAGACACCTGGGGCGGTGACCTGTTTATACGCCCCAGCCAGGGCTCGGAGTAGGGAGTAGAAGTGGAAATCTCAGCAGACAGCTTAAGGGACATTCTCGCAAAGAGAAGGAATCATTGGAGCAGCCTCTGCAGCAGACCTCTGCCTGAACTGCCTGGGGAATTTATAGCTCCACATTTTGAATCTGATACCCAAAAATGGGAAAACAGAGGAACAAAATGCAATCTCAAAACTCAACCCCACCCAGAACAAGTTTTGAATGTGAGGATACAGGGGAACCAGGAAATCACATACCTGCTAGTTATGAAACGATTGCATCCGAAATGAAACAACTCCAACAGGCCATAGAAGAGCTTAAAGCAGAAATAAGCCACATATCCACAATGATTTCTCAGACAAAAAACGAGCTGAAAAAATGATGGAAGAAATGTTCTGTGCACATAGAGAAGATATAGACAAAAGACTAGAAGAAAATAGGAAACAAATGCAAACATTACAAGAGCAATTTAGGAATGAATTACCAAGAATGAAACAGGTCCAAAGAGAATGCCAGGATTTGAAAACTAACGCTGAAAGCATGAAAAACCGTTTAAATGAAACCAAAGATAGAATTTCAGAACTTGAAGACAGCATGGCAGCTTATGAGCATGAAAGGAAGAAACTCATGATATCATCAAAGACACAAGAAAAGTCAATCCAACAGCTGCAAGATGAAGCAAAACGTAACAATATTCGAACTATAGGAGTGAGTAAAACAGCAGGAGATCTCACAAACGATATAAAAGGAATATTGGATGAAATAATAGCAGAAAATTTCCCAAACAAGGTAAAAGATGCTGAAGTTCAGTTAAGCGAGGCATATAGAAGCCCAATGATCCATAACCCAAAGAAAAACACACACAGGCATATAATACTCAAGATCCCAGATATCCAGCAAAAGAACACAATATTAAAAGCTGCTAGAGAAATGAAACAGATCACCTATAAAGGAAAGCCCATCAGAATCACAGTAGATTTCTCAACGGAAACCATGAAATCAAGAAGAGCATGGAGCGAGATACTACAGATTCTGAAACAAAACAACTTCCAACCCAGACTGATGTATCCTGCAAAATTATCCCTCAAATTCAATGGAGAAATAAAATATTTCCACTACAAAGAACAACTCAAGAACTTCATGAGTGCCAAACCAGCATTGGAAAAAGCACTAAAAGATACTCTAGACAGAGAAAAAAGAGACCACAATCCCAAGAACAGCTACAGAAATAACTCCCTAAACAGAACAAATAATTAAACAGTCAGCAAAAGAAGGAAAACTTCAAATAAATAACATGACTAGAATAAGACAACATATAACCATCATAACCATTAATGTAAATGGCCTCAACTCAAAAGTCAAAAGGAAAAGATTGGAAGACTGGATTAAGGAACACAATCCAACGATATGCTGTATACAGGAAACATATTTTACTCAAAAAGAAATCCACAGGTTGAAAGTTAAAGGTTGGAAAACAGTTCTCCATGCAACAGGCCCCCAGAAAAAAGCAGGGGTAGCTATTATGTTTGCAAACAATGTAAACTTCAAACCAAAAATAGTCAAAAGAGATAAAGAAGTCCACTACATACTAGTTAGGGGAAAGCTACAAGAGGAAGAGGTAACAATCCTAACTATTTATGCACCAAACAATGGAGCACCTAACTTTACAAGTCAAATCTTGACAGACATAAAAAATCAAATAACTAATAACACTATTGTAATAGGGGACCTAAACACCTCTCTGATGCAAAGAGACAGGTCAACCGGACAGAAACTCAGCAAAGAAATAACAGGCCTGAACCAAAAGTGTGAACAGATGGACTTAGTAGATGTATACAGAGTGTTCCACCCCACAGCATCAAAATACACATTTTTCTCAGCGGCACATGGGTCTTTCTCCAAAATAGACCACATTCTAGCCCATAGAGCATATCTACCTAAATGCAAAAGAATTCAAATTATCCCACGCATATTATCGGACCACAGTGCAATAAAATTGGAAATTAATGACAAAGAGAACTCCAAAAACCACATAAACACGTGGAAATTAGACAACAACCTACTGAATAACCAATGGGTCACACAAGAAGTTAAAGAAGAACTTAGAAATTACCTACAAATAAATGAAAATGCAAGTACAACCTACCGGAATCTGTGGGATGCAATGAAAGCAGTCCTCAGAGGGACATTTATAGCAATGAAATCATATACAAAGAAAATAGAAAGAGAGAAAATAAATAACCTAATGATACACCTCAAACTCTTAGAAAAAGAGCAACAAGCCAAACCAAGAGCCCAAAGAAGGGAGGAGATTATAAAACTCAGGGAAGAAATTAATGCAATAGAGATGAAGAAAACTCTACAAAAAATTAGTGAATCAAAGAGTTGATTCTTTGAAAGAGTAAATAAAATTGGTAAACCCCTAGCCAACCTTATCAAAAAAAGAAGGGAAAGATCTCAAATTCATGCAATAAGGAATGAAAAAGAGGAAGTCACTACAGATCGAAAAGAAATACAAAAGATCATTAATACCTGCTTTGAAAATCTGTATTCCCATACGATAGAAAATACAGAAGAAATGGACAAATTCCTAGAAAGGTACAAATTGCCAAAATTGAATCAGGAAGACGTAAAAATCCTGAATAACCCAATATCAATTAAAGAGATCGAAAACGTCATTAAAAATTTACCAACAAAGAAAAGCCCAGGCCCTGATGGATTCACAGCAGAGTTCTATAAAACATTTAGAGAAGATCTAATGCCAACACTCCTCAAACTCTTCAATGAAATTGAAAAGGAAGCAACTCTCCCCAACACATTTCTGGAGGCAAGTATTATACTGGTACCAAAACCAGAGAGAGACCCAACCAAGAAAGAGAGCTACAGGCCAATCTC
>PVLD010029590.1:0-17852 GCA_004027595.1 Dinomys branickii
GTGCTCCGCTCCGCACATCCTCACCCTGGGTGGCCCTTACTCTGACGCTGGTGCCGGCCAGCCCCAGAGTTAGTGGCTTGTGTAGATTCCTGTGCTGTCTGCCAGCACGTCAGGATCTCCTTTATTTTCATGACCAACTTTTGTTTTTCCCCGTGGAAAGGTACATAAGGGGAGGGGAGAGGGCTTTTCTGCATCTGCTTCTTCTCAATTTCCTTGACAGTTCTTATGCCAGAGGGGCAGATATTGGGTGGTGTAGAATGGTCTGGAGCTCTGTCTGGAACTGGGGGGAGGTGAGTCACAGCCTGTACCTGCAAAACCAACTTGACCTAGCCTGGCAGTGCTCCCATGAGGGCTGGAAAGCAGTTATTAGAGTTGGTAGTCCCTCAAGCACAGAGCTGTGTTCAGTCAGGGAGCCCCTGTGTGTCTGTGCCAGTGGTTAAAATACTGAAATAGCAAGCAGATACTGCTTTTCTAGTCCACGCCATCTGCAACTAAAGGGTTAATGCCTGGCCCTGTGACCTCGGTTGGTGCCCCGGGAGTTGTCAGATATTTTAAATATCACCTCTGCATGTGCATCCTCTATGTTGTAGAGTCCGTATCATCTTCAGCTTCTTCCCCTTTCACAGTTCTAATCCAGTGGAAATGGGTGTGTGTGCACATGTGTGCGTGCATGTGCCAATCATCCCAACATAAATCCATTTCCCAAGTCATATAAGGAAAGGAATCAGCCCTGATTGTAGTTCTAGAGCTTTAGGTGCCATATTTGATCCAAGAGGAACTCCTTTTGTGATAGAAGCAATGTGGGTCTAAAGGGTGATTTTCTACTCATTTATAAATACCTTTGGATAAGATTTCCTCCTCTGAATGTGTTGATACTAATTTTGTCATCAGAAAAAAAAAACATGTAAAAATAACAGGTGAAAACAAAATTGGTAAGTTATTTCCTCATGGTGCTGGGAGTTGGGGGACAGGTGGGGACGAGGGCAACTTCAGGTGGCTGTCAGACACAACTCATTTCCTTGTAAGTTGTAAATGGTGTCCAGCCCTAGGTTCAGTGTCAAACCATACCTAAGGCTTGGTACAGGTGGTTTTTTTTACTGATAGAAAATTTCAAGTATACACACAGGTAAAAAGCATAGTGTCTGAAACCCTCCACATCTGCATTCACTTAGGGATGTTTTGTCTTTGACCCCTTCTTCCTTGATACATAATTTGGGACTCAGAACAGCTGTGAGAATCGTACAGGGAACTCCCACCTCCTCTCAACCTGGTTCCACCCATTTATACCTAGCAAAGACCCAAAAGAGAACTTCCAGAGCTGCATCAGAAAAGGGAAAGAACAGTGGGTACATGTGTTCAAAGTGAAGGGGAGTACTTTGAAGGGCATTAATGGAAATGTAGCACACTTTTAAAAATTTAAACATTCACCATATACAATATCTAGTCACCCTTTATACTGTAGCGCGTATTTCCTAAGGACAAAAAGATAACCACAGCACATTTATCCAATCAAGGGAATTTAACGTTGATATGACCTAGTTAGTCCAGTGGCTAGTGAAATGTCATCAAGTGTCCTAGTAATGTCCTTCATAGCTATTTTTTCTTTTGAATTAGACTGAAGCAGATTCTACACAATGCATTCTAGACTTAGGTAAATACCTAAGCATTGCATACTCACTGAGGTGATTCTGGTTCATTGTCCAGGGGAAAAACTTACTAACTGCCTAGTCCCTGGGGAAACAGCTCGGGAGGCTGCATTCAAAGTGAGAAACTGAGGAGCAGTAATGGGCTGACAACACGTGGCCTGCGGGACTGTGCGCATGGAGTCGTGGGAGTTGCTTGCTGGTGGTACAGGTTCATGGCTCTACCCAGAGCCCACACTGACTCTGAGGTCAAACCAGGAGCTGCAGTTTAGTGGGGCTGCAGGCTCAAAGGTCCACCCCAACATCTTGATTGGGTGTCAGGTTCCAGGTTCCCAGAACAAGAACTGGGGACCCACTCAAGCCCTAGCATGATTCCAGTGACTGTTCCGTTCCTTTTGCCATTGACACTCACCTCACCTGCTCTGGAAAGGAGACACACTTTCCAAGTGTTGTTGTTTTTCTTTTAAGCAAGTGGTTCTCAAGCCATTCTGGGTGCTTTTAAAATCTTGAGGTGCGTTCAGTCTTCCTCAGGGGAATCTGGTGGGATTTTGCCCACTCAGAGATGGGAGTGGGAGGTGATGGAGAGCCTTCCCCACACAGCCAGCCCTGTGTCATGCTGTCCCTGAGAGGCAGAGGGCCACGCTGGCCTCCTGGGGCCACCAGGTGTGTCTTCAGTCTTCGGTTTGGAGGACCCTTCTATTATTTTCTTTTGGTACCTGGAATCGAACGCGGAAGGGCCCTTCCTAATAGATGGTAATTGCATTTATGAAAGAGATAAAGTATTTAGAGGTGCAAAAGGGGTTCCAGGCACTATGTGGTGGCACAGAACATACATGTTGTTTTTACTGGTGCTCAGGCTTTGGATTCCTGGGGGAGCTCTCTGCTGCACCTTCATGGAGACAGGCAGGCAGAGGCCCAGATGTTGAATTAGATTTCCTCCTCATACCTTCATGGACATGGCTCAGTGTGGGCCAGGGCTGAGAATACACAGGTGAGCAGGCTGTCATCCCCTCCCTAAGAAGGCTTGGATCTAGAAGGGGAAATGCTAGGTCAGTCATAACTCAGCACGACAGTGCCAGGACAGTGCCAGGACTGTAGGCATACGGTGCAGGGATGGCTGGAGGAGGAGCATGGTTTGGATCACCTGTGTATAGGGGGATGACACTGAGATGCCTTTGAAAAGGTCAGTGGACGTCCTCCAGGGTTGCAGCAGGGAGAGGGCACTCCGCGTAGATGTAACTGCACACCTCCATTGCCACCCTCTTGGGGACAGTAATAGGAATCTAGGTGTCTGTCTCTCCCCAAGCTCCATGAGGGCGGTAGGGTTTATTTTTTGAGACAGGGTCTGTCTCATTAGGTAGTTCAGGCTGTTCTTGAATTCACTATGTACCCTAGGCTGGCCTCAAGCTCTAAGCAATCATCCTGCCTCAGCCTCCCAAGGGCTGGATGACAGGTGTGCATCACCACGCCTGACTAACTTTGTGCTTTTCCACCTATAAGATCTGCTATTGCCTTGCCAGGAAATTGGCCTCCAGAGTCATTTTTCACAGCTCCTTTTTTTTTTTTTTTTTTTTAATCTGTTTGAGACAGTCTCACTATGCAGTTCAGGCTCGCCTTGAGTTCACTCTGCAGCCCAGGCTGGTCTCAAATTCACAAATATCCTCCTGCCTCAGCCTTCACTGATCCTTTTTGCAGTTCATCATTCTCACATCTTATTCCCAGCATTGGCCCCTGGTCTGTAGTCCCTGAGGTTTTTCAGGCCAGTGGGAGGAGAAGAAGACAATTATCCCTGCAGATAATTCCGGAGTTTACAGGTCAGGGCCAGTGGAAGTAAGGAGCCATCTGGAAGTGACACTACTGGCTCAGCCTTTACAAAATCCTCAGCTTCCCCTGTGCTGCTGTCCAAGGGCTTTTGAGCTGAGGTTCTGCTTCAGGGGTTTCCCAAGCCCCCTGCAACACAGTACAAGGTTTTATGCCTATTGGCAGTTTCTTTCCTTCAAATTCTGAGGAGAGCCTGCGGTTTTAAAATGATTAAGTGCTGCTGATCTGGAAGAAGCCATGTTAATCATGACAGTGTTTCCCAAGAGGATGAATCGAGGCTGAGTATTCATTTATGTACAGCCTCCATTATCTCTTGGAAATCTATAGTCAATATAATTATTTCCATGGCTTTTTGGAGCTGGGAATGGAGCCCAAGGCCTCACATATGGGAAGCATAGAACCTATCACTGAGCTACACCCCAGCCCTTCATCTTTTATTTAGTGGACAGGATAATCCCGGCTCGATAGGATGTGGGGTAGGAGTTTCTGGGCTCAGCAGGTCTACCCAGACCCGAGTGAGGGACCTCCACTGTCACGGGCAATGCAGGCATACTCAGAGTGTCCTTCCTGCCTTCCTGCTTCTGCTCAGCTCTGCCTATTGAAGACTCCCGAGGACCCCACAGTTCATCTTCAGTTGCTGCTGTAGCAGATTGTCACCACGAGAGCAATCACAGCACAGGAATTATCTTCTTACAGGTCTGCAGGTCAGAAGCTGACACCGGCCTCCCTGGGCTAAAGCAGTGTCTTTGGGGCTGTGTCCCTTTTGGGAGGCCCTTGTGCAACTCGTCTTTTTGCCTTTTGCAGCTTGCAGAGGCCGTCTGCTGTCCTTGGCCATGGCCCGTCTTCTGTCGGCAAGGCCAGCAGTGGCATCTCGAATCTTCGTCACACAGTGCAACCCCAAACCCCTTTGATTCCTTTGCCCACGTATGGGAGGGTGCCGTCTCTAGGCTAAGGTCAGCTAGCGCTCGGCCTTCATCCCATGCAGACATCACCTTCTTTGGCACAGACTCCAGAAACTAGGATGGGGACATCTTTGTGAGGCCATTATTCTGCCTACCACACCCAGATTCCAAAGAAAGCAAATCTGCATTAGATCCTTTATTTATTATGGGTACTACTTAAACAGAAATGCTCTGCTATGTGTAACCCTTTGTTGGAGAGAATTTGTCCTTGTGTTGAGGACATCACAGTTGCAAAATCTGTGACTTTTCCTACCCTCCTAAGGGGGCAGCCAAGTCAGCTCACAGGTTAGGTCGCACTGGCCAGGAGTAGCCCCCAGGGATGCAGGCATCCTAGGGAGCTTCCAAGGGACATCTGGCGATGTCACTGAGCACCCACTTTGAGCCAGCTCCCTGGGGTGACATGTGTTTGCAAAAATTGCCTGAGTGGCATGAGATCTGGAAGCTCTCCTGTTATAGTTTATACATTGTGTCAACTGGGGGAGTCTAGAGGTTTGGCTGAGTGACTCAGCAGGAAGCCAGGGTGCTTAGTTTGTACACATCCTGAGCCTGTGGAAGAGGAGGGCATGGAGACTGTGTGAGAGCTATACGCCTCCTGGGTGGGGGTAGGCTGTTTACAAGGTAAAGGAGAGAAAGAAGCTGCTTGCCTGGGATTCCTCCCTTTTGCTGGTTGTTTGCTACCATGAATGTTTGCCCTCTGCCATGTGCCACTCTGCCTCAGAACCAGCCAACTATGGACTGAAACCTCCACAAATTGTAAGCTAAATAAACCTTTCCTTCCTTCATTTTGGGTGTTGGGTATTTTGTCTCAGCAATGAGAGAAAAGTAACCAAGACAGAATTTGGTACCAGTGGAGTGGGGTCGTTGCTGTGACTATACCTGACCATGTGGTTCAAGAACCTTTGGAAATGGCTTGTGGGAAGAGTTTGGAAAGGTTCAGAGATGTCGCTTGAAATAGATGCACTAGCACCCCTTCGGCTGTGCTGTTTGGGAGATTCTGGCCAGGGCTCGGAAGACCAGAAGGCTGATGGAAATCCTGCCAGTAAAGACCAGGTTCAGGAGGTTTGTGTTGTGAAAAAGGACTGCATTGGTTGTTGGACTCCAGATGATATATGTTATGGCTTGGCAGAAAGTTTGTCTGCATTTTGCTCCTGTCCAGAGACTTTGCCTAAGACTGAGATTAAGGGCAGCAGCGAACTGATAAATCTGGCAAAAGAAATTTCAAGGCAGTCGAATGTTGGGGAAGTGGCATGGCTATTGGCAATTTTTAGCCAGATCTATATTGAGAATCAAGAGCAAAGAGCCCAGCAGGATGATTTAAAATGTTGTAAGTTTGGTCAGAAAGGAAGCTCCAGTAAAGCTCTGGACTGTAAAGATAAGGCTGAGGAGATCTCTATTGCTGAGAAGGAACAAGAGAATGGAAAAGATGGCCTGAGGGCATCACAAGCAGCAGGTCTCCACTCTTTGCAGCCTCAAAACTGTAAAGGTGAGAGACCTTGCTTTGAGAAGGAAGCCAAAGAGTGCCATGTTCCAGAACGGCAGTGGTGGTGGCGGCGGCCACACCAGGTTCCAGAATGGAGGCGGCATAGAGAATTTGCTCCTCAGAATTGGATTCAGTGTGCCCAGCCATCCAGGCACTCGATCCCTGTGGCCAAGAGAGAGGAAAGTTTGACTACTGCTCCAGATGGCAGCAGACCTTGGCATCATCCACATGGCCCTGGCTTTAGGTGCAAGAAAAATGCAAGAGTTGTGAAGTTAAAGAGGCTTCCACCAAGATTTCAGAAGGCCTGGGAGGCCAGGCAGTGTGCCCCTGAGAGGGCAATGTGTGAGGCTGTGAGTGTGAAGCAAAAGGTGCCCTGCAGACCTCAGAAGTTTAGAAAAGACAGGACTGTGGATCATCTAAGGAAAGCTGCAAAGAGGGAGCAAAGTGAGCCTAAGAGAGAAGCCGTGGGAGCTGTAACCACCAAAAGTGCCATAGGGGTGGACTCAGGCAAGCTCTTTGGAGCTCACAATGTACAACAACTTGCTTCAGATGCTGGATGCGGAATTACAGGAGACAATGTTAGCCCTGCAGGATTTTGGACTTGCTTTGGTCCCAATGCTCTATATTCCCCTGTTGGTGCCTTTTGGAATGGTAATGTTTATTTTGTACCTTTAAATGTTGGAAGTGCTTAATTTTCATTTCTACAGAGGCAAAATGTTATGGTTCTAATGTAATATAATATCTTTGTATCTGGAAACTGGTTTAAAGAACTGTGTCTGGTTGCCAAGTTGACAAGGGGTGGATTGTTATGGTTTATACACTGTGTCAACTGGGGGAGTCTAGAGGTTTGTTTGAATGACTCAGCAGGAAGCCAGGGTGCTTACTTTGTACCATCCTGAGCCTGTGGAAGAGGAGGGCATGGAGACTGTGAGAGCTACATGCCCCCTGGGTGGGGGTAGGCTGTTTACAAGGTAAGGGAAGGAAAGAGGCTGCTTTGCCTGGGATTCCTCCCTTTTGCTGGTTGTTTGCTACCATGAACGTTTGCTCACTGCCATGTGTCACTGTGCCTCAGAACCAGCCAAGTATGGACTGAAACCTCCACAAACTGTAAGCTAAATAAACCTTTCTTTCCTTCATTTTGGGTGTTGGGTATTTTGTTTCAGCAATGAGAGAAAAGTAACCAAGACATCTCCTATAAGCCCTTTCTTCAGGGCGCAGCTGAGGAAAGATCTTGGCCTGCAGAAGGTAGGGAATTCCATCCTCCCTGGTGATGGTTTGTTTCTGAATGTTCCCCAAAGCCTCACGTGATCCTAGGCGGGGCTTAGTTATTAGACTGTGGGGATGTTTAACTACTGTTGTTGAGAGGCTGGGTCTGGTTGGAGGAGATCAGTCACTGGGGACACGGTCTGCAAACAATTATCTCCCTGGCTCCTCCCTTTGCTCTGCTTCCCATGTATAGTGCTCTAAGCAGCTCTCCTCATCCAGCGCCTCTGCCGGGCCCCTCTGGCTGTCTCTGGACTGAAACCGAGCCAAAATAAACCTCTCCTCCCTTAGGCTGTGCGTGTTGGGTATTGTGTCCCAGTGCCGAGGAAGGTGGCTAAACAGTATCCCTCAGCACATCCCCGGGACTGTGTGTGTGAGGAGGGGAGGAGAGGAGGGGACGGAAAAGCAGACATCTCACAGTGACACCAGCCACAGGAAGTGGGCAGAACTGCGTGGGAACTTGCACGGAGAAAAGAGACTGTGATGTTCCTCTTCTGAGTCTCCTGAAGATGACAGTGAGGCCTGGGGTTAAGGCGTGAGGTAGAATGGAAATCTCAAAAGGGAAGTGTGTTTTTCAGAGGGGCCTGGGTGGGCTTTGTCTTAGTGGAGACTTCACTGAGTAAATGCTTGGATTTGGGGCTTTGGTTTGTTCTGCTTCAGACACAGCTGTTTATCCCTTCCTGGGCTGTATGCGGCCCTGGGTCCACTGGAAGCCCTGAGATGGGGAGTGCCCTGCTCTGACAGAAGGTGGCTGAGAATCTCCCAGAAGCAGGGCCAGCTAATGGAAACACAGCACCCAGCATAAACAAATTACAGATTTCACAATGGAGCTGGGTGTGGTGGCACACACCTATAATCCCAGCGCACTGGGATACTGAAGCAGGAGGATCATAAGTTCAAGCCTACCCTGGGAAGTTTAGCAATTTAGCAAGTCTCTATCTCAAAATAAAGAACAAAAAAGGGGCCGGGGATGTAGCTCATTGGGAAAGACCTAGGTTTAATCCCCAGTACCACACACACAAAAAGAATTTCACAATGATAATAGCTGCATATTTAACTTCGGCCTCTTGTCTCTCTCTCTCTCTCTCTCTCTCTCTCTCTCTCTCTCTCTCTCTCTCTTTCTTTCTTTCTTTCTTTCTCTTGTACGAGGAATCAAACTCATGACCTTATACTTGCAAGGCAGACACTGTGCTACTGAGCTATATGCCTGGCCTTTATTTTTGTCTTTTTAAGACCAGATCACACCATGTAGTCCAGGCTGAACTCACTATGTATCGCCAGCTGGCCTTGAACTCAAAGTGATCCTCCCGCCTCAGCCTCCCAAGTTCTGGGAATGCTGGGATTACAGGCTTGCACCAGCATGCCTAGTTTAGGACTTACTTTCTTATCAGAGAAATGTCCTTGGTTGCCTTGGGTATTTGTTGCTATTGCAAGGAGCTTTGCTCTGTTCTGGGGCTAGGGAGTCACATTCTAGGGTGGGAAGGACAGGGTGAAGAGGGGAAATTTGAGCCACTCAGAGCCCTCTTGCCTGTGACCTCAGACAAGCTGTCTGTCCAACTGTGCCATGGAGGTTGCCTTGCTGACCCCAAAGGGGCAGCACAAGGCTTATGACCAAGATGTGCTTGGAGGGACCAGTACTGCCTGGCACATGGGGCCAGCCAGGCTGTACCCTGCTTATGCCCTGGAGATGTTTTCCCGGCAGGATCCTGAGCCAGGAGTGAGCCAGGGACTTGAGCTTCCCCATCACCATCTGCTCAGAACCCGCCGTCGTGGTGGTGGTGGTGGTGGGGGTGGTGCAGAAGGACAACTGTGGTCCAGTTACTCAGGGGCCGTCCCTGAGTGCGTCCTGGCCAGCTCTGCCACCTCTTGCCCTGTGGCCTGCTCCCTGTGGCTCTGTGCACTCTCCCCTGCCCACTGGCTCTGGCTGAGCCAGGGCTGCTCAGGAGCAGAGAGGCTGCAGCTCAGGGAGGGAGGGAGGAGGGAGGCAGAGGCTGCACCCTGGCCTAGGTTAGGGGAAGAGGCCAAGCAGAGAGCCCAGGTGAGCCCAGGGCAGTGGGCAGAGCCAGGGCATCTGGAGTCCATGGTTTAGGGCTTCCCTGCTCTGGCCACCTGCAAACATCCACAGGGAGTTGAGTTGCAGATGAGCCCTGCCTCAAAGTAGGTATGAGCCTCCTTCATTGGGAAGGTAGAGCAGCTGGAGAAATGGGAAAGGGGGAGAGAGAAACAGAACAGAAAGACCAGGCCTACTGAACTGTGTTCCTCAGCCAGGAGAGTCTTCATCTGGAAGGAGCCAAGAGTGAAGCAGAAGGACCCTTGCTCCTGGAGAGAAATGGTTTGTGGGATCTGCGCAGTGGAGCAAACACCCAAAATCCAGGCTGCTGTCTGTCTTGTCGAACAGTTTTTATGTCTTACAAAATAAGGAGGATGTGTTCATCGTCAACAGCCGCAGATTCAAGCAAGCGAAAGAATGAACCAGTGTACTTGTTTCTCGCCCCATTTGGAGCTAATCATCATTACCAATCTGGACTGTAGTCCTTCAGAATTGTTTCTTTATGCCAAACCACAGTATATACTCTTTGCAAAAAAAAATTTGTTTTTGAAACAGGGTTTCACTCTGCAGTGCAGGCTGGCCTCGAACTCACAGTGATCCTCCTGCTTCAGCCTCCTGAGTGCTGGGATTGCAAGCATATGACACTAAGCCTGGCATTCTCTGCAATTGCACTATAACCCTGGCTTTGCACTTTGCTGGTACCTCATACACATCTTTTTATGCCCACTGATGTGGATCCTGCGTTGGTCTTTGGTGGCCACGCAGTGTTCCAGGGTTTCCATTTACACCTAACTCGGCTTGTTCTATTGTTGTCAACCATGCCACGCGCTAGTTGCTCCGTCATGCGCCTCCTTCACGATTTCCTGAGAATAGGCCTCGGTGCCTTTCTGTGGAGGCTTTAGGGCTGGGGTTCTCAGCCGGAGGTAGCCACACCTCTTGAGGGTGAACATGGCAATGTTTTCGGATGTGATGACCAGAGGGGCAGGTGCTACACCATCTAGTGGGCAGAAACCACCAGCCCCTGTACACCCCGTCGTCATGGGACAGCTCCCGCAGCCGTTACCCAGAATGCCAGTGCCGTCATGGTTGAAAATTCTGATTCGGGCACCCAGATATTTTCATTCTTTGTAATACCGATGGGGCTGGAGTGGCTCAGCCTTGGAGGAAATGAGCTAAAGAGAGGTGTTTGGCGTGGCTGACTGGCACACACCCCAAGCCCCGTGCTTTCCTCCCCGTGCTTGCAGGACGGCTTGCGCTTCCAGGTTGACTTGGAGTGGAGAAGTAACGAGAGTGCACCATTCACCTCCTGTCCCCGCATCCAGGAGAGAGGAAGTCGGGCCTCCGCCCCAGGAGGAGCTGCAGAGAGAAGAGAGGCAGAGACAGTGAGAGGGAGGGGGAGGGTGGCTGCTGGTCAGCGCAGTCCTATTGCAGTGAAGAGAGGATTTGAGGTATTCTTTAGGGACCCGAAGGCCACTGCAGGCACAGAGGACCCAGGCAGGCGGACAGATGCAGGAGGACGGGACAGATCAGAAAGCCTCTCATCTGCTGGAACCGGTAGAGGGAGATGAAGTCCTAGGTCCTGGCATGCAGGCCAGTGCCCCTGACTGGGAGTGAAGAACACAAGCACCACCCCCTCTCCCCCACCAGGCCTCGCAGTGCTGTGGGAGCTGGAATGTTGCTGATCCACTCAGTCTCCTTCTCCAGGAAACCTGTCATATGGGTAGATGTTGACCCCTCTGAGCCAGGCATGGTGGTGAGAGCCTGGCAGGGGGAGAGGTCGCAAGTTCCAGCCTACCCTGGCAACTTAACAACTTAGCAAGACCCTGCCTCAAAATGAAAAAATAGAAACAGGAACGCGCAGGTTCACTGGAGGAGGAGGTAAGGCAAGGGGTCTGCACGCCGCTGTCACTGACATGCGCGAGACCTGGGGAACCTGGGCCTGGCCTCCCGGTGCCCCGAAGCCCAGGCGTCACACTGAGGCACTGCAAGCAAGCAGAGGCACCAGGCTGCCAGCCGCAAGCTGCAGCTGAGGACTCCGAGAACTGCTGCTGTTGAGAAGGGGACAGAGGAAGAGAAGTCATGCAGGAAAAGTGTCACAAGCATTGTGTATTACGTTGGGGTAACAGGAAGTTCACAGAAGGGCGTGTGGGAGGGACAGAAATGCACTTCAGCTAGGTATTTTTCTGAGATTTTTTGTTGTGGTAGGCATCCATTTTGATATAATTTTAAACTTGCAGAAAAGTTGCAGGAGCAGAACAAAGAATTCCTGTATACTCAGATACTATTCTTTACTCAGATGAGTCTTTTTTACTTTGTTTTGTTTTGAGACAAGAGTCTCTGTATATAGTTTAGGCTGGTCTTGCACTTACTGTGTATCCCAGGCTATTCTTGAACTTGCAGTGATCCTCCTGCCTCAGCCTCCCAAGTATTGGGATTGCAGGTGTGCACCACCACGCCCGGCTCTATCCAGGTTAATCATGTTTGTTTTGCCTCTTTCCCTCCTGCTCCTCCTCTAGTACATGTGTATGAATACATATCTCAAAACCATTTTACAGTGGGAAGCACGGCACCCCTCTGTATGAAATACTCCCATATGTATTTCCTTGGAGCAACACTGTTCTCTGATATAACCATCTTCATTTATTCACACTGTGATCACTTTTGCCTTACTCACAAGTGACGTCCTACCGGAGGGAATCCTTTACTAAAAATGGATGGGGTGGGTGCATGTGTCATCTTTCACCCAGTGAGAAAGTGAAGCCCAAGTTGAGGCTCACATGCCTCCAAGAATCTGTTAGCTTGGTTTCAGTCTATAGAATCTATCCAGATTTCTGTAAAGTGGCAAAGCAGCTTTGGGCCCTGGAACACACTGCTTGCTACCACAGCGCTGGAGGCCTCTGCAGCCCGGCTCCTCAGTGTGCAGATGGCCGCCCTCGTCTTCCCTCTGTCACACACGTCTCTGGTATCTCTGCCGGTTTAGCCTCCTCCTCTTAGGAGAACAACAGTCAGGTTGGATGGATTAGGGCCACCATAATGGCATATTTGAACTTCGTTATCTCTTTAAAGGCTATCTCCGATGTCACATTCTGAGGTAGCGGGGGCCAGGGTCTCAGCAGGTGAATCTGAGGGGACATTTTTCAGCTCCTCACAAGCAGGGCCGTTGTGTAGCACAGCTGACCTCCCTCAGAACTGTGCCTCAGGTGTCCTTTGTGCAGGGGAGATGCCTGGGGGCACACAGGGCCTGTCCTGGCCTTCTGAACACTGTGAGCCCTAGCCCATGAGAGTGAGGTGGAGGAAGAGCAGGACTCTCCATCCACCCAGAATCCTCTGTGTTTCCGCTGTCCCACCCATGCCTCTCAGATAGCTCCTTTTGTCAAATGAAGTATCACAATCTTGGTTTTTTCCTTTCAAACCAGTGAAAGGAAAACTTGAGGTAAACACTGTTGTTTCTTCTGACACCCAGAAAATCCAACTTAAAACTCTGGCCTAGAAGCCACCCTCCCCAAGTGCATGTAGTTGCCACGGTAACTTTCTAGCCACAGAGCCAAGGTGGGGGTGCTGGTGCTGGCTTGTTACATTTTGTTCCTTCGTGTGAGGTTTCTGGGTGAGGTTTAAAATATGGGGGAGAGAGAGGAAGGAGGTGGAGGCTCCCACGGCCCTGAGCTACATGATCTGTGAAAGAAGCCAGGGCAGGTCAGAGCAATCTCAGGCAGGTGGGTTTCCTGACAGTGCTGTGGTCTCCACGGCAACCTTAGGTTGACTCTGTCCAGGCCCAAAAAGTGTGGATAGGCTCCCGGTGTGAGCAGGACCCAGAGAGGACCCAGGACAGGACAAATTGGCCTGACCTGGGAGAAATGAAGATGAGGTTAGCACCCGAGGCGTGGGAAGACTCTCCCACGTGTCCGTCAGCAGAGACGTCTGAAGTCGCCAGCTGTAAAGATGTTGCTATGACTGGTGACAGCGGGCTTTTAAATTGGAGTGGCTGTGACATGTCCTTTCCTGCCTCTGGGTTTTAAGAACTGGTGGACTCTTGCCAACCTCTAATCTATTCCGCTGATAAACTATTTATAGAGTGCCCAGCATTGATCCTTCCTGAGGCATCACACTTGCCGATGAAATCCATGCCCATCGAAGTGCGTGTTGCTTGCCTGCATTTCCTGTGATAGATGCGCAGCAGCTAAGAGGGAATTTTCTCACCCTCCACAGGGTCAGCTGCTGCTTTTCACCCACACTCCAGTTGTAGGCATGTGCCAAGCTCAGAGCACTGGGTGAGGGTAGGGCTACAGAAAGGAGGTATGCGGCCTAGCTGGGGTGAGGGCCATGACAACAAATGGCGGTGCCAGGCGGCCGACATTGACCGTCCAGACAGTGAGCACCACAGGAACAGGAGGAGCAGCCTTGCTTCCAGCACGGTGTGACCAGGGAGAGGCTCCTGGACGGGTTGGACCTGGGCTGGCAGTTGGGGGAACAGCAGACTCCCTGGAAAAGAGGGCTCAGCACGTGGGTACGGAAAGTGACACTGGCAGGGGAGGGTCTGGCCTCCTAGGTGTCAAGCTGAGTGTTCACCAAAACTCCAGGGACTTCTCATTTGGTCCTCACGGTCTTGTGAGAGATAAGCTCAGGCAGATGCTGGGAGAGAAGCATTTAAAGGCACAAGGCAGGCTCCAGGGAGTGGGTGCTCAGCCCCAGGGCTGGGAGGTTTGCAGGAAGTGGCTTCTGAGAGGCAGTCTGGAGCTGAGTGGTCAAGGGGAGCTTGTTCAGGGGACAAATAGGTTACATTAATGGTTGTGTTTGGCTTCTGGGTTTTGACACCAAGCAGGGTGTAGTTATGGATGGACTGTTCTAGGCTGCTGCCCCAGAGCAGACTCTAGGAAGAGAGCATACACACGGCTTGCCCATGCCCTGGAGGAACTGTCCACATCATGGGAGAAATGAAGCTTCCATTCTAGCATTCAAAGGTGCATACTGAGCGAGGCTGAAGCAGGAGGATCACAAGTTCAAGCCCAGTCTGGGAAGTATAGCAACTTAGGGAGACTCTGTCACAAAATAAAAAATATACAAAGGGTAGGGATGTAGCTCAGTGTGAAGGCCCTGGGTTCATGCCCAGCCACCCTGAAGGCTCCTTGTGGAACTCTACTACTCACCATGTGCTACTCAGCTGCTGGGGACCCAGGAGTAAGCAACATGGGCTAAATCCCCTCCTGCCATGGGGACCTCGTCCCAGAGAAGAATGTGGCAGGTGGAAGGAAAGTCCCCACATGGGCAGGAGAGGAGCTGTGGGTTCTGACCAGCCTGTCACTGAGAGCCTGAGGAGGGGATAAGTGGTAGGAGGTCAAGTGTAGTTACAGCCTCACACAGGAGCCCAAAAAGGTTGGGTCAGATGGGGAAAGAGTTGGAACAGCCGTGTGCGACCACTTGCATGGTGCCATGGGTGGTGTCCCCCTTCAGGGACAGGCGTCAGCACATTGTGCGCCCTGCACCTGCCAAGACCCTGTCACTGAGACAACACTGTCAGCCCTTCCATTCCAGCTCTGTGAGAGCCGCTTCTTGCTGGGCCATCCCGAAATATCACCCCGGTGTTTCTCAGCTGCCTCACAGAGCCCACGTACCACACCCGGGCCCCGTCCTGGCTCCTAGTCCAAGGCTTGGGTGTCACACGGTGTGGGACCAGGGAGTGGATGTCACAGCTGAAAGTCACGGGTTGAAGTCTGAATGCCAAGGACATCAGAATGTGACCCTATAGGGTGTTTATGAAGTCATCAAATGAAAATGATGGCCATTAGTGCCAGCCCTAACTCCAGTGACATGGTCTTCTTCACAGGGGAGATGTAGACACGGACACAGAGAGAACACGATGGGAAGGCGAGCGGGAGCAGCCCCAGGCTCCTGGGAGAGGAAGGATGGCAAAGAGGGTTTCAAACCACCAGAAGCTGGGACCAGCCCGCCTCGCCCTCAGCGGGAACCAGTGCTCGGCCACCCTAACCTGGCTTGTGGTCTGCAGAACCACAAAAAGGGTCCTGTTGCTGACACCCTCAGTCCGTGGTCCCCATGCAGTCAGAAGGTGGAAGCCCGAGCCCTGGGGTGCTGTGGCACTGCTGGCACCGCAACGCTGTCTCGGTCCCCAAGAACTATCCTGGGTGCTGCAAGCTCTGAGAGTCTAGGAAGTTCAGTTGTGCCTGACTGGCTTCTGTTCCCTTACAGAAGCAGTCAGTGTGTGCGTCCATCTTCCCCAGACGCTTACTGAGCCTCCTTCCCCTCCTCTTCTTCCTCCTCCTCTTCCTCTCCCTTCTTTTCTTCTTGTACTGGAAATTGAACCCAGGGCCTTCACACTGAGTTATCTCCCCAGCCCTCTTTTTTAAAATTATTATTATTATTTTTTTAATTTGGGGACAGGGTCTTGGTGAATTACTACGTTGCCCATGCTGGGCTTGAACTTGCAATCCTCTTGCCTCAGCCTGCTAGAGCACTGGAATTACACACACTGGCCTCTGATGCTTCTTCCTGTGAAAAGTGCAGAACCTCTAGAAATGGCCTGTTGGAGGAACGTCAGACTTGAAACATTCAGGCAGAAAAAGAAAAGTCAGTACTACGTTTGTGGCAGTGTGGCAGGGTTTACAAAGTGGCTGTAATGCACAGAGGGGGTTTCCACTCAGATTCCTGGTGTAAAGGGCAGAGAAGCCTTTCTGATCACTGCCACCAACAGCAGCTCAATTGGGGCTGAGGGTGTCCTGGGTAGAGAAATTGGTTAGGCAGGTTGTCTGGGCAGAGTGGATCCATAGCCTCTCCTTGGCATGAATGTCAGTGCAGCTGCCCAGAATCCCAGCTGCTTGGGAGGTTGAGGCAAGATGATTGCAAGTTCAAGGTCACCCTGAGCAACTTCACGAAACCATGTCTAAAAAATGAAAATAAAAAGGGGCTGAGGGTGTGGCTCAGTGGTATAGCACTCACCTAGCATGCATGATGCCCTGAGTTTAATCTCCAGCACTGCAAAAACAAAAAAAAACAACCTTGGGTTTGAGTACCAGCTCAGCCATGTATAGTTATGTGACTGGGTAATTTAATTACCATCTCTTGAATTTTCTTTGTTCACCTGTAAAACGAGAACAGAAAGACCAACCACTCAACAGCTCTCCTTGTGCTCCTGGTCCTGTTCCAGGCTCTGGGGATGGGTCCTGGCTGGGAGCTTGGGAGCATTTGGGCAGCAGCAGGAGGAAGCACGGGGCTTTAGGAACCCAGAGCCAGGAGCTGCGCCGGATGAGGCTGAAGGGAGGATCCATCGTAGGGGTTCTTTGCAGCCTTCCACAGAGGACTCGCACCAACCATAGTGTAGGAGTTTGGGGCGGCAGGTTGGGGGCAGATGGTCGCTCAGTGGAAGCGGGCGAGGGAATGGCCCTGAAGGCACAGGGAAGAGAATGTTGCCCCTGCCCAAGGTGCAGCACTGGAAGCCTCTGGCCAGGGGGAGAAAGTGTCCACAGTGATGTTCTGGGGGTGCTGCACTTGTGGGGAGGGACCGGGACTGCAGATGAGGAGGCGGAGGAGAGCTGGGAAGAGCTGGGGAAATGGGACTTGGAACTTGAGGGGTCCTGAGGGTGCTGTGCCCATGGGACTGAGCAGCAGTGCTGAGGGCTTAGTGTGGTGGATGTGGTTCTAAATGTACAGGGCTGAGTGTTCTAACTCACTGTCCTCACGACAGCGCCCACAGATACGGAAGTTAAGGGACAGAGAGGCCAAGTATCAGGCCCAAAACGGCATGGTCAGCAAGGGCCACCTGGCGTGAAGCCGCATCACCCGGTCTCCTTCCTTTCCTTCCCTTCTCTTTCCTTTCCCTTTCCCTTTTCCTTTTGTCTTTTTGAGACAGTCTTGCTGTATAGTCCAGGCTGGTCTTGAGCTCATTGTGCAGCCCAGGCTGGCCTCAGCTCACAGGGATCCCCTGCCTCAGCCTTCCGAGTGCTGGCACCACAGGCTGTGCCACCATGCCCAGCTCTTCCTTTTCCTTGAGCCAGGATCTTGATAAACTCTACAGTGCCCAGGCTGGGCCCGCTCTGGGACCTTCCTGCCCAGAGAGCTGGGGTTAAGATGCACGCCACCACACTCAGCTGCCACCTGCTCTCTTCACTGCTGTGCCACAAGAGGCCTGCAGGTCCAGGAGGGCAGCAAGGGGCATCCAGATGGCCCATCCCCTCCCCCTGCTGCCAGATCCTCCCTGTGGGGACCGAGGGGTGGGGTGCAGCTGCCTGAGGGCTTCAGAGGAGATAGGAAGCATTGTTTCCAAACTCCAGTGCTTAGGGTGCAGGGTCAGGAGCAGCCCCGCAGGGGCCCAGCACAGGGGTCTGACCTTCTGGGAGCCTTGGGCTCCCGCCCCTTGCTATACCTGTGCCCTGCTGTTATAGTTGATACATTGTGTCAACTTAGGGAGTCTATAGGTTTGGCTAAGTGAATCAGCAGGAAGCCCAGGTGCTTACTTTGTATACATCCTGTGGAAGAGGAGGGAATGGAGATTCTGTGAGTGCTACACAGCCCCTGGGTGGGGGTGGGCAGTTTACAATGGAAGGGAAGGAAAGAGGCCGCTTGCTGCCGTTCCTCCATTTTGCTCTCGTGGTTTGTGCTGTGTTCTGCCACCACTGCCATGCGCC
>PVLD010029591.1:0-17846 GCA_004027595.1 Dinomys branickii
TGTCTGACTAAATTTGCATGTCTGTATATGGGTCCACACATCTACAATTCGAAGATATCAATGGATAAAGCAACAACTACTGTTGAGACCATATCACCTTGTCTATAGATTAGTTGTGATTGTACTATTTTCTATGATAATGGGTGTCTGTTTGTCAATATGTTTTTGTACTTTTATGTTTCTAAAATAAAAAAAAAATAAAATAAAATAAAATAAAAAAAAAAAGAGACCGTACCCACAAGTGAAATAAATCAGGTCCATGTATATAAACATCATATTATGTCCCTAATATAAGAATCTAAAAGAGTAAATAAAAGCCAAAGTGTACAATAGATAATATGAAAGGGAAAGAACTTGCTCAAAGGAAGGAACAACTGTGATGACTTGGTTAATTTAAACATTTGTTGAGTACCCACAGCACCACCTTAGTCCAGATCCCCATTATCTCTCACCTAGACTTGCTCCACAAATTCCTAATTGGTCTCCTGGACTCCAGGCTTAACCTACCCTAACACAGACTCTTCTCCACCGCTGCCATAAAGACTATATCAATCATGACACACTACCGTAATAAACAACCTACTGGGTGCCAGAGTGTGACAGAACACACGCTTATTTCTTACCCATGCCAGTCACAGGAGAGACAGGGAGAAGCTGGGTGAAGGCTCTGTTCCCCCTTGCCTTTCAGTTACCCAGTTGCCTTCCATCTGGCGGCTCCTGCATCCCCTCAGGTTTGTAGTCCCGCTCTAGACCTTATGGTTCCCACTTACTGTGGACAAAGAACAACAGGTTGGAGGATTGTGCGCGACAGGCTTAGACATTCAGCCTGCAGGTGAATACGTCACTGCAGCCCAGCTAGTCACACAGCAGTTAATTGTATATAGCAACCTGGGATAAAATCAGCATTTAAATTGTTAACCTTTGAGTAAGACAGATTGCCCTTTCATAAGCCACAGGGAATTCTTCAGCAAAACGCCTGCTGACTTCGTCTGTAACACTGGCTTTCCTGGGTCTCCAGCCTGTCAGCCCCAATATCTATCTTAGACTCATCAGCATATACAATTATATGAGCTAATTCACACACACACACACACACACACACACACACACACACACACACACAACAGACTACAGATTTGGTTTTTCTGGGGAATCTAATGCACCCCCTCTATCAGAAGTCAATCATATGACCCCTAAGGGCAGAAGAGTATGAAAGCACAGCTTGGTCATATGCCCAAGAATAAGAGAGACCTAAGCAGGCAGAGCAATATTTTCTAAAACAGACACTTGACAATGTAACACTTCTGTATTAAATGCATCAGGGACTTTCCATTATCCATAGAACAATATCCAGATTTATCACCAAACTGTAGATTCTGCAAGTTATTATCTTTGCATCTCAAACTCTCTCCCATTGCTGATGAATTATTTTGATGGATCTGACTCTCTGTTGGCTCCAGGTCTGCCTTAAATAGTAAATAATAATAGCACCATTTACTGAGCACCTACTCTCTATCAGTGACTGACTCAAAAGCTTAAAAACATTTTTTCACCAATTATACAACAACCCGGTAAGGTAAATATTATAAATACTTTACAGATGGAAAACTCTGGGCATGGAAAAGGTAGGTAATTTGCTCAAGGTCAGATAGCACCTAAACACTGAAATAAGCTTCAAACCACTGGAAAGCCCCCCAGCTTCCCTTTGCCAGGCCCACTAGCGTCATCCTCTTCATTAATGATAACATTTTATTACACTGACAGCACCAGTTTAAGCCTTTCCTCCCCCAGAACTACTTATGATTCTTTAAAGGCTGCATTAGATCTACCTGCTAACTTACTCAGACACTCTTTTATTGTCCCCCAATATAAATATTTGTTGCAACTACTTATCTAATTGTTAACCATCTTCCTTGGAGTTTAGGCTTTGAGATGGTGGAATTATACCTCACACACACACACACACACACACACACACACACACACCAAAGAAAATGACTAAATATCTTATTTATATCATTAGAAGACCCAGCATGGGAAGCATCTCTCATTTTCCGCTCCAAGCCCACCTCTTACCCTTCCTTCTTTACTCTGTGCCTCAAAAGACCAACATGCAATACTATGCCAAAAGTCTCTGCCCTCTGGGTTATTTGGATTTGGCCAATGGAAGACACTGGTAGGCAACCAGATGGCAAGCAAAGATATGGGAAAGTGTGCTGCTATTCTGTGCTCACCGTCTGAAGAAGGACGTGCAGAGATTCACTGCAGGAGTACATAAATGAACATTTATCTACTATTAACTTCCGCATATATTTATCTGCTGCAAGACGGAGGAAGGGGACCAACAGACCACATGTGAGACACAAGAGCACTAGATCGGGCAGAGTGATACAGTGAGTACGTAAAAGTGCTTTTGATCCAGGCAGACAGGGGTTTGAGGCCAGCACTTACCAGCCCTATGACCACCTTAAGGCTCAGTTTCTTCATCTACAAATGCGTGTTTTAATAACCCATTATTTATGAAGCTATCACAGTAAATGAGCTAATACCTGCAATGCAATTTCCAAGATTCTTGGCACAAAAGTAGAATGACAAAATGTCAAGTATTTTTGTTCTTTCATTATTAGAAATGGCAGAGACTAGGAGATAAGGTGGAAATTGACATTATCCAAGATATAAGAAAATAAGTGAAGGGCAAATTCATGGAACTGTTGATTAAAAAATCTGTCCATCATTTTTAACAAATTGCTAGAGGGATTGTGAAAAGTTTAATCTAACGACTGTAATTTTGTGCCAGAAAAACTGGTAGACTATAATAAAATTATGAGGGAAAAAGAGTTCTATAGGAGAGGTAATTAAAAGTGCAGCAAATGTTTAAATTTTTAAAGAAGTTTTACAGTAAAGATACATTGCCATTAATCCCCCTTGAAATACTCACCCTAACTTTGAGCGCACCTATCCCATCACTTGTGCCGCTTTCTGAAGCAGCTCTGGAGTCCTCTTTCGTGAGTGTCTTTAGTTGCTCTGTCATGGCTGCCTAGTGCTTGAATCTCTACAAAACATTCACCTGCCATGATCATTTTGATTTTGAGGAAGAGCCAGAAGTTGCATGGTGTCAGATCTGATGAATGACATGGATGAGACCACACTGTACTGCTTTTATTTGAACAGAAATTGCTGTAAACATTTGTGCAATGAGGGGTAAGGAAAAAATATAATGAATGTATAAATTTTTAAGACTATTCCAGTACAGACACATTGCTGTTAATCCCCTTCAAAATACTCCCTCTTACTTCAAACACACTTATTCCATTCTTCTTAGTAATGTCTTTTATGGTAATAAATAACTAACATTCACTATATCTTCCAATCACCCCTTGCATACACACACAAATATAACTACAGATTTGAAACCACCTAAAGAAATTGGAACATGATTTCTCAACAATAAATCTCCCTGGTTTCAGCTATTATCAAAAAGTAACCAAATATTTAACACATGAAGACAGAGGATGTTTGTATTGAACTATATATTCAAGAACAGCTTGCAGTAGAGCATATGTACAGGAAGTACAAACCTGAGCTCACAAGTCACACATGCAAGACACAGAGCTTTACTTTCCTGCAGTTTATTGTCTATTTCAAACTCTCATACAAAAATTAAGCAAACAGTTCAAGCCACTTCTCCCTGTCAGCCCTACCTCCACCTCCAGAGCAAAAAGAGGCCAATGAAGGAGAATCAGCAATGATTCCCCGTCTAGAAATGCTGGAGCTCATGGCAAAAGAAAAACTCACTGGTATTAATATTGCCTTTACTTAAAATTTTGTTCATTGTGTACTTTTGCATTAATATGGCTATTCAAATATACTATTAAAATATTATTTATCCTTTGGTTTTTATTTTAAAAGTAGAAACAAAAACATATTAACAACCAAAGCCATTTACAAAGTAGCATGAGAATAGTACAAGCAAAACTGAATTACAGACAAGGTGACAGGGAATTAAGCATGGTTGTTGTATTACATATTGATAACTTCAAACTATGTACTCAGGAAAACAAATATAGACATGCAAGATTGATCAAATAACTAATCATCAAGTGTTCCTTATAATAAAGTGACAGAAGTCAGTAGTAAAACTATGTTAGCTGTCCTGCATATACATACATACAAATTATCCCCTCATCCCCCTCTTTCCCCTCATCCCAGTTGTTCTTTACTTTTGAGCAGTTTCCTTTCATTTCACAATGTTTATCATACCTCCTAATTTATATTCACACTTTCAGGTTCTTACACTAGTGATACAATACATTGCTTACACATGCACATCTGCTTTGGTTCACTTATGAGTATGGTCTCCACCTGTCACCATCTACCTATAAAAGCCTCAAGTTTTTCTTTATAGCTGAGTAATATTCCATTATGTAAAAATGCCGCAATTCTTTTATCCAATCCTCAGTGGATGGACATTTGGGTTGCTTCCACAATTTAGCTATTATAAATTGCACTGCTATAAACATTGGTGCACATATATCACTGTGATATGATGTTTTCAGATCTTGTGGGAAAATACCCAGAACGGGAATAGGTGGGTTGAATGGGACCTCTAGATCTAGTTTGCTGAGCAATCTCCAAACTGACTTCCACAGTGGTTTCACTAACTTTCATTCCCACCAGCAGTGGAGAAGAGTTCCTATTTCTCCACAGCCTCACCAGCATTTGTCATTGGTTGATTCTTAGTGATAGCTATTCTTACAGGGCTGAGACATTGTTTTAATTTGCATTTCTCAACATTGTTTTAATTTGCATTTCTTGAATGATTAATGATGTTGAACATTTTCTCATGTATTTATTTGCCATTTGTATTTCTTTATCTGAGAAGTGTGTGTTCATCTCAGATGCCCATTTTAAGATTGGGTTTTTCAATTTGTGGAGGTTGATGTTTTTTAATTCTTTGTATGTTCTAAATAGAAGACCTTTGTCCAAGGGATAGCCAGCTAACGTTTTTTTCCCAATTTGTGGGTTTTCTTTTTACTCTGCTGGTGATTTCTTTAAATGTGCAAAAGCTTTTCAGTAAGATGAGGAACCAGTTGTTGATTCTTTGAAGTATTAGTTTGGTTTTTATTCATGAACTTTCTGCCTACCCCTACATCTTCAAGATTTTTACCTACTTTCTCTTCCAATAGATTTAGTGTTTCTGTTTTAATATTGAAATTTATGATCCATTTTGACTTGAGTTTTGTGCATGGTGATAGACTTGGATCTATTTTCAGTCTTTGGCAGGTGGCAAGCCCCTTTTGCAAGCACCATTTATTAAAGAAGCTGTCTTTCTTCCAGTGAGCTTCTTTGGCCCCTTTGTCAAAGATTCGGTGGTTGAGTGTGTTTGAGGTTGTGGCTGCACCTTTCAGTCTGTTCTATTGATCCTCAGGTCCATTTTTTAACCAGTACCATGTTGATTTTATTATAGTAGCTTTGTAGTATAATTTCAGGTCAGGGATTGTGATTCCACCTGACTTGTCCCTGTTGCCCAGGATTGCTTTTGCAATTCTGGGTCTCTTCTGGTTCCAGATGAATTTAAGAATTTTTTTTCTCTAGATCTGTGAGATATTCCAATGGTATTTTAATGGAAATTGCACTGAATCTGTACAACAATTCTGGTAGTATGGCCATTTTCACAATTTTGGTTCTTCCTATCCATGAGCAAGAAATGTATTTCCATTTGCTAAAGTTCTCTTCAATCTCTTTTTTTCAGAGTACTGTAGGATTCATTGAATAGATTTTATATTTCTTTTATTAGATTGATTCCTAAATATTTCAGTTCCTTGGATGCTATTGTGAAAGGTATGGTTTCCTTAATTTCTCCCTCAGTCTGTTTGTTGTGTATAGGAATGCTATTGATTTTTGGCTGTTGACTTTGTATCCAGCTACGCTGCTGAATTTGTTGATTAATTCAAGAAGTCTTCTGGTGGAGATTTTAGGATCTTCCATGTAAAGTATCATGTCATCTGAAAATAGTGATAATTTCACTTCTTCCTTTCCTATCCTTATTCCTTTTATTTCTCTCCCTTGTCTAATTGCTCTGGCTAATTCTTCCAGAGATATGTTATATTTAGTATCAACAATATGTGTTGATAGTGAACATCTTTGTTTTGTTCCTGACTTTAAAATGAAAGCTTTTAGTTTTTGTCCATTTAGAATGATGTTGGCTGTTGGTTTGTAATAGATAGCTGTGATCAGATTGAGGTAAAGACCATCTATTCCTATTTTCTGTAGGGTTTTTATCATGAATGCATGTTGGGCTTTGTCAAAAGGTTTTTCCACATCTCTTAAGATGACCGTGTCATTTTTGTCTTTTACTCTATTAATATGTTGTATTACATTAATTGATTTGTATATATTGAACCATCCCTGCATTCCTGGAATTAATCCAACTTGTCATGGTGTATAATTTTCTTTATGATTTGCTACATTCTATTTGTTCGTATTTTACTTAGTATCTTTGTATCTATGTTCATTAGGGAGATTAGTCTATAGTTCTCTTTCTTAGTTGGGTCTTTCTCAGGTTTTGTTATCAGTATACTTTCCTCCAGAAATGAGTTAGGGAGAATTGCTTCCTTTTTAATTTCAATAAAGAGTTTGAGGAATATTGGTATTAAATCTTCTCTGAATTTTTTACAGAGTTATTCTGTGAATCCATCAGGGCCTGGGCTTTCCTTTGTTGGTAAGTTTCTAATTACATTTTCAATCTCATTAATTGATATTGGGTTGTTCAGGATTTTTATATCTTCCTGATTCAACTTTGGTAATTAGTACATATCTAGGAATGTGTCCGTTTCTTCTGAGTTTTCTATCCTATGGGAGTAAAGATTTTCAAAGTAGGTACTAATGATCTTTTGAACTCCTGCTGAATCTGTTGGAATGCTGATTTCATCCTTTTCATTCCTTATTCATGAATTGGAGTTCTTTCTTTCTTGGATAAGGTTGGCTAAGGGTTTATCAATTTCATTTATTCTTTCAAAGAACCAGTTCTTTGATTCATTTATTTTTTGTAGGGTTATCTTCATCTCAATTGCATTAATTTCTGCCCTAAGCTTTATAATCTCCTCCTTTCTTTGGGCTTTTGGCTTGACTTCTTCTTTTTCTAAAAGTTTGAGGTGCAGCATTAGGCTATTTATTTGTCCTCTCTCTGTTTTTCTTGTGTGTGAGTTCATCACTATAAATTTCCCTCTGAGAACTGTTTTCATTTCATCCCACAGATTCTGGTAGGTTGTATTTGCATTTTTATTTGTTTGTAGGTATTTTTTAATTTCTTCTTTAATTTCTTCTGTGACCTATTTGTTGTTCAGTAGGTTTTTGTTTAATTTCCAAGTGTTTATGGAGTTTTCAGAGTTCCTTTTATCATTAATTTCTAATTTCATTGCACTGTGGTCAGATAATATGCATGGGATAATTTCAATTCTTTTGCATTTAGGTAGGTATGCTCTATGGGCTAGAATATGGTCTATTTTAGAGAAAATCCCATGTGCAGCTGAGAAAAATGTGTATTCTGATGTTGTGGGGTGAAACACTCTGTATACATCTACTAAGTCCATTTTTTCGCAACTTTGGTTCAGGTCTGTTATTTCTTTGCGGAGTTTTTGTCTAGTTGACCTGTCTCTTTGTGTCAAAGGGGTATTAAGTCCCCAATTACAATAGTATTATTGATTATTTGGTTTTTCATATCTGTTAAGATTTGATTTATATAGTTTAGTGCTCCAATATTTGGTGTGTATATGCTTAGGATTGTTATTTCTTCCTCTTGCAGTTTTTCCCTAACTAGTATGTAGTGATCTTCTTTATCTTTTGATTGCTCTTAGTTTGAAGTTTACATTGTCTGCAAACATAATACCTACACCTACTTTTTTCTGGGAAACTGTCCATGGAGAATTGTTTTCTATCCTGACTTTCAGTCTATGGATTTCCTTTAGAGTAAAATGTGTTCATGTATACAGCACATGTTGGTATTTTGTTTCTTAATCCGCTCTGCCAGTCTGTTTCTTTTGACTGGTAAATTGAAACGATTTACATTAATGGTTATAACTGATATATGTTGGCTTATCCTGGTCATGCTACTTACTTGCTGTTGGTTTCCTATTTTTGCTATCTGTTTAATTGCTTGCTCTGTTTAAGGGTTCCTTTCTATTGTTCTTGAGATTGTGGTCTCTTTTTTCTCTGTCTAAAATATCTTTTAGGACTTTTGTAAGGTTGGTTTGGCATTCACGAAGTTCTTCAGTTGTACTTTGTCATGGAGATATTTTATTTCCTGTTAAACTTTAAGGATAGCTTTGCAAGATACATCAGTATGGGTTGGAAGCTGTTTTGTCTCAAAACCTTAATACCTCACCCCAATCTCTTCACAACTGCATGGTTTGTGTTGAGAAGTCTGTGATTCTCATGGGCTTTCCTTTATAGGTGATCTGTTTCTTTTCTCTAGCAGCTTTTAATATTCTGTTCTTTTGCTGGAGGTCTTAATTATTATATATCTGGGTGTGGTTTTATTTTGGTTATGGCTCGTTGGAGTTCCATATGCCTCGTTTAACTGCACTTCAGTATCTTTTACTGTGCTTGGGAAATTGCTGGCTATTATTTCTGCAAATATTCTTTTTATGTCATTGTGTTGCCTCTTGCTGTTTCATTGAGTCCTATTACTCGGACATTATTTCTCTTTGCCTCATCTTGCAGCTGTTGGATTGATTTTTCCAGGATTCTTGTTGATTTTAAGAGATCCTTCCTTTCATGATCGTTCACTGCCATGCTGTCTTCAAGATCTGAAATCCTATCTGCAGCTTCATTCAAGCAGTTTTGCAAGCTTTCAGTGGAAGTTTTGATTTCCTGGAAATCTCTTTGAGTCTGTTTCACACATTCTAATTCATTTCTAAATTGCTCGTGTAATGTTTCCATCTGTTGCCTATGTTCATCTATTTTTTATCTGTTTCTTCTCTAGATGTGCAAAGCATTTCTTTCATTATTATTGTCATTTCGTTTTTGTCTGAGAGATTATTTCTGATCTGAGCTCTTCTATGGCCTGATGGAGTTGTTTCTTTACTTCAGATGCGATCATTTCAGAGATTTCAGGTATGCAGCTTCCAAGTTCTTCTATGTCAGTGTCTCCTGGACTTGTTCTGGGTGGAGTTGAGTTCTAAGGCTGCATTTTGGTCCTAAATTTTGTCATTTTGGATTTCAGGTGAAAAATACTGAGCTACAAGCTACCCAGACAGCTCACCAAAGAACTCTAGGGACCCTAGTTTACCTGGACATCAAACTTATCTCAAGATGATAGCAGGTTGTAGACCACTGGACCCAGGATCCCCAGGCAATTGCAGGGGTGCACGGCTCAAACCACAACGGCAATGGTGGGGCAAGGCTGGCCTTTGGTACCAGGATCTCCAGGCCATGGATGGAAAGTGTGTGGTCCTCAGGCATGGAACCAATGGTGGCTAGACAGTGGCCACTGCTCCAGGATCCTCAGATAACTGGTCAGGGGAGAGCAGGCCTCATCTCCCAATCTAGAGGACCACAGAGCCCAGGGCTGCTTCCACACCATGGACCTCATCCATCAACCTATTATTTATCTTTTGAATGACAAGTAGTTATTCTGCTCCTCCCCATAACAAAAAGAAACAGGCAGGAACCCTGAGAGGCTGCCCAAGACACATCTTCCTAGACACATCCTGCAGAGATATCTGTACTTGATGTGAATGTAGAGAAATGGTGGGTCCTCAGTGTCTACCTACTTTCCCAGACTCCACTTAGAAATGGAGCACAGGACAAGTAGATAGATGATAAATATTTAACAACTTGTTCTCCAGGGTAGGCTGAGGGGACTTGTCTATAGCACTTGCTCATTTCCATAGAGAAAAATTCTTACAGTTGTTGTTTTTCACATTACCAGTATGATATTTGTAAGCTCTCAAAATTCCTGAAAGTTTAACAGTTGTCTCTTAAAAGCGAAAACAAGGTAGATCCAACAAATGATGGCACCATTGCCCTCAATTACCAGCACCCACAAACTGATATAAGATTGCTGTCATCTTTCCAGGGTTACAATCAGGAAGGTAAAAAAATCGTCAAGTCTCAGCCTCTGTCTTCAGTGACTCCATCCTTGAGTCACCCGTGTACTCTCTAACTTTCTGCCTTCAGGGGTTCAGAGAATAACTGCAAGAAAAACAGCGCTTTACCTCATCTTCCAGATCTATTATTTACTACTGAGCTCCAACAATAGAAATAGATTAGGCAACAACTCAACTCTTCAATAATCTGATTTATAGATAGATTAGAAAACAATTTAGATCTTCAATAACCTGATTTATAAACAAATTAGAAAATAATTTAACTCCTCAATGATCTATCTGTATGATCCCTTCCCTAAGCCAATGAAGGCAGAATGCCTAACTGTTCAAATGAAGTAAATGGAGGATAAAAGCCTAAAAACATGCGTCTCATTATACCATCAAAACATCATCAAAATAACCCTTAAAGGATAATGAAATGATGATCTCTTAGTTGACAAGTTTATAATTTACTCCCTCAGCTCAGATTTATTATATGTCATTGCAATAAATGAGCAAAGTGTCAAGATGGTGCTAGGTGTGTAAAGATGATTATGTTCACAAATCCCACAAATACATACCTGAATTAAAATATTGGTTAAGAGTTTATACATAACTATATGTGTATGTGTACATGCATATCATACATGTAGTTCATTAAACACTGTACACTGTATAAACTATATGTATACCATACATTCTCTAGCTACACCATACATAGTACATTTAAACTTAGGTGCCAAAACTATAAAGAAAAACAAAACATCAGCTTTGAGACACTATAGTAAAATGCCTGACACAGGGCATATACTTTGGCTCATGATTCTGCAGGTTCAGGATCAAGCTAGGGTGGCCTCATTGGCTGCATGTTCAATACAAGTCTTCTAGATGCTGGAAATACTCTCTTTCTTTACTTCTCTTTGCTTTCATATCCATATGTATTACAAAAATGATTGCAGCAATCAAGATAGTTGCATCCAATTGCTCAATTTCCTGATCTGAGTGACAGTTCCTTTAGGGTTCACTTGATTGATAAATCTGCTCTATAGTTTCCATACTCTCTTCATAATTGATGTTACTTTCATAATAAACAAAAGGTATATATATATATATATATATATATATATATATATATATATATGTCTGCCTTTGTGTTTTGTGAATTCTCACAAGAGAAATCTAACTGACTTACCTAAACCAACAATAGTCATAAGGGGCAGAGATCTACAATATAAATCAATTCCCAATGCTTCTACCTGGCCTGACACACAAGGTGCTAGGACTGTCCCAGAGGGGAAATGATCACTGCATGTCAGAAAGCCACCACACTCGGTATCCTCAATTACCAGGAGGAAAAAATGTGCTAACATTTCTTTCAGGTAAATGTTCTAATTCTCCTTAGACTCATCTATTTTCTAGTTAGCAATTGAACTTGGATATTTTACGTGGCAATTTGGTGGGATTTTTTGCTATGTATTACAGTATTTTTTACTTTTAAAAGTCTCCTCTGCTAAGTGATTTGCTAATTGTATGTCACAATTGTTTTCCATACCACGTGTTTTCAGCCAGAAGCATGTTTTTCTAGGTTTCCCAGTAGGTTCAAATGGTCTTTAATGTTGTTTTAGAAATAATGCCTTTGAACTTTTTTCCAATCATATATATTTAGCTCTGATTTTCTCTTCTAAATGTAGAAGGATATACTTTATCGTTCTAACAATAAGACATTTAATAAAGAGATGCTGGGATTAATGTTCATAATGGCCTAGCCTTGAAAGAAAGGGCACTCACTCATGAGCACCAAAACTTTAGGATAGGAAAATCCACCCCAACTTTTCTCTCCTCCTTTCTAACAGGACTCAAACTGGGAGGGAGGGAAGGAGGGAAGAAAAAAGAAAGAAAGAAAGAAAAGAAAGAGAAGAGAGATAAAAAGAGAGAAAGACAGAATAGTTGAGTTACCCATATGACCTGGGAGCCCAGTAGAATGCTAGTAGATATTTACTAACCAGCTCTTGGTGACAGAGGAGACCCTGTGAGTAGCACTCTCCAATCTCCTGTTTAAAGCATTCGTACCATGACCAAGAAAATCCAGTGATATTTGAGAATACAGAACTGGAGATGCATAACAGTGCAACATTATTTAGTATTTCCACTGCACAAATGTAAAACATGTAAATCCTCTCAACGTACAATTTTATAAATAATAGTAAAATAGGCAGTGATGAGCTTTGAGTATGTGTTACTTTAGTTTTAAAGACAATATATTTCATTGTAAGTTTTTCTGATTTAGTCTTCGATGATTTCTGTGTTTAACAACTGGCTTGTAAAATTCTAGAAGACTCAACAATTGGGTCTTGTGAAGGTGTAAGCCAGCTCCAACACAGCCTTCCTACATTTTTCACTACCACCCCTGGACTTTGAGTCACATATTCCTCAATCGCATTATGTATCTTATTTCCAGATCACCGCTCTCTCAAACCCAGCTTAATATTCTGCTCCTCATGGACGAGCTCTGCCACAGCATTTTCCACTGCCCCTACCCGGCCCCAACCCTAAAGAGCCTTGGGCTTGTGCTTCTCCAGCCCTTCATCCCCAGTGCACACACCCCACCAGCCAGCAGAGCATCCTGGAGCTGGTATTCAGAGACTCCCATGGAGTCGTCCTCAGTAACCAAAGCTACAGCGTCAGGGGTTGGTACTGACTGGTAACTTCCCATGCAGTTGCTCATTTTCATTCATCACAATATTTTCTTAGGCTCCACATTTTTAGGTACCATATTTTAAGTACTTCATGTGTTATGATAGGGATTTTCAAGCAATCTGAAATGAGGATCTCTCCTCATATGAACAAAAAGGCCTCCAGACATCCAAAAGTAGAAAGCAATATGGGAATAGAGCCAAAACAGACGGCTTGATTGATAGAACTTGATATAGTGCAATTATATTTTTACTTCTTAAACTATGTCCACTAGAGGGCAGCAAAAAGATTATATGTGCATAATATTAATTCTATATAGAAATGAATAAACCTGTATACTGTTAGTTGCTGTTGTTAAAACTTTCCTCATCTTGATATTACCATCAAATAAAAAATTTTTAGATCATTTACCAAAAATGTTTGTGCTTCGCTACAAGAAATTCGTTGCTATGTTTTAAATTGATAGTGATACTGCCTTAGAAAATCAGTACGTAGTGGCCCTGAATCAAGGCCAGCAGTTTTCTGCAGCTGTTAGTTTCAAGCAGAAGCTTAAAGTGGTATCTTTCTATGGTCTGTTGGCCATTTCAGAACTTTAGAAATGTAATGGTTAATTCATTAGACAGTAACAAATAACAATAAATTTTACAAGAGAACTTCAAGATGGCAACCAGGTAGGCAGCAGAGAGAGAACCTCCCGGAGGAATGCCACTCAGACAAAGGACAGAAGGGAAAGAGGTGGGTATCCTGAACTCAGGAAGGATCTGAAATGGGAATTGAAGCCCTCAGAAAGACTAAGCAAAACCTCTGCTGGAGGAAAGGATCGGAGATCCCCCTGGCACAGGGGGGAGAGGAGAAGGAGGAAGTCACCACTCCAAGCACACCCATGGCCTTCACCCTCATCCCGGCATTCGCAGCTTCAGCTTCAGAGGCCCATGCTCACAGAAGCCTTGCGACTCGGCCAGGGGAGAGCGGAGTTCCGAGAGCTGGTCCAGGGCTGGAGAGAGAAGGGCGCAGCCAGGAAAGGAGGCAATGGCAGTCGGGAGCAGTTGTCGAACCCAGTGTGAGAATGAGAGGTTGCGACAGCCACTGGGGCAGAGTCCCCACCCTGCGGCAACCTTCCTAATCAGTGTCTGGAGAGAATCAATGCAACTAGTACACAGCCCACCATGCCCGGCTCTGCACCTGCCTCGAGGTGGTGGCCCCCTGTCTCTCTGCTGGGTGAGCGGCTAACAGCGGAGAGCAGAGGGGAACCTCAGTGGTGAGCCACGGTGGCTCCCAGGGATCCGGCTGAGGAGCGGGCGGGGGCTCCAGCACCGCAACAGGAGGGAGATGCAGATGGAGGTGGATCACGAGGCTCCACGCCCTTCTCACTCCAACATCAGGAAGGAAGCACAAGCTAGGTTGCCGGAACTCAGCTCCCACCCTGCACTCTCTCTGGGAGCACCTTGAGTCTCGGCAGCTTGGGCAAGCACCGCCTGTTCCTAGCAACAATGGGACGAATCCACAGTCTTCAGGACTCACCCCAAACTATTAATGTGAGCACCAAAGGGTCTCCTTACAGCTTGCACATATGAACCTTGCATGAACCCATAGCAACAAAGTAGATGAAAAGCAGCAGACTGGGAGTCTGAAAAACAACATACTCTATACAGCAGACCCGAGAAAATCCTCCAACTCTATTCTAGAACTAATCTTTAAACTCAGTTCATACCCTGAAATAACACATTGAGAACAGGCCAGGGAGATTTGAAGCCCTCATACCAAGCATCGTAAGTTCGTCCAGTGCCCAGCTGGAAGGGGTGGGGAACAGTAATACTGGAGATCAGGAGGAGGGAGGAGGAGAAGAAAGGGCTTCTGGCATCGAGGCAACAGGACAGAGCCGAACGGGTCACCGAGGGCTCCCCAATGGGGGTGTGTGCCCCATGGCTGCGCCACTGTGGGCCCCACGGCTGCTCTGCTGGTAGGCCCTGTGGCTGCTCCCCTGACGGCCCCATGGCTGCTCCGCAGTGGGCCCCGCGGCTGCTCTGTCGAGGGCCCCACAGCTTCTCCACCAAGGGCTCCATGGATTCTCTGCTGTGGACCCCACTGAAGGCACCCCACAGACTGGACCCGCCCCCACCCATAGCATGGCGACGGGGCAGAGCAGGGCAGTCCGCTGTGAGCATAGGTGCTTTTCCACCTCGACCATGGCAGTTTGTATACATCCATGGATGTTATAGTATAGTCTGAGGCAGCTATATCTCTTCCCAAGGCAAGAGTCCAGGGGTATAGATAAACCCAGGAATACAGTTATTATCACAGGGAAGATTATTGATTGAGTGGTAGGGCAACAGAGATGAAGGAGGAGAAAATTGAATGATGAAAAGGGCCATCATCTGTGTAACTGAGTAACATGTGAAGGTAACATTATTTAGGACAGCATTCAGAGCTAATTCCCTTCTATGTTCTCTATAATTTGTATTTCCTCAATCGTTTTTGTATTAACAGAAGTGAAGATAACTATATTATGCAGCATCCAGTGCTAATTCCCTACTGTCTTCTCTATAGTTTGGTATTTCCTTTAATGTTTGTGTGATAACTAATGTGAAGATAACATTATGTAATACAGCATCCATCCAGTGCTAATCCCCTACTATGTTCTATATAATTTTGTATTTTCAATATTGTTTATGGCTTATTCTGGTTCATATGTCTCCATTCTTTTCTCTTTAAAATAAAAAAAAAAACTCCCCCCCAAAAAAAAAGAAAATCAGTACGTATGGGACCACATAGAAGAGTTCTAATACTACACGTCGATGGGCCAATGAGTAGTCAACTGGAGATTCGACTAGTATAAATGACCGGGGCTGCTTGTAGCATAGCTCACATCACTTCACAGCCTGATCCCAGTGCGTGGGAGGAGCGGGATGCTCCGTCACTTCCCATAATTCAGAGATTCGGAGTCCTTCCCCCCGGAGGTTCCATTCTCCTTCTGTCCCCCGGAGTCTTCTCCAAACAGCCAGGAAATGGGAGAACTGCGTGTGGGAGCTCTGCTGTGTTTTCACCTAGAAATGACCCCGTCATTCTTGCTCAGCTGCCACTGCAAATACAATTGTATGAATAGTGAAACAGGCAGTGTTGAGTTTTGAGCACATATTACCTCAGTTTTAAAGACAATATATTGCCGGGCATGATGGTGCATGCCTGTAATCCCAGCAGTCAGGAGGCTGAGGCAGGAGGATCGTTGTGAGTTTAAGACCAGCCTAGGCTATAAAGTGAGTTCAAGGCCGACCTGAACTGCATAGTGAGACTCTGTCTCAAAAAGAACTAAATAAATAAATAAACAAATAGACAATGTATTTCATTGTAATAAATGATTACAATGATTTAGTTTTCAATAATTTCTGTGTTTGGCAACTGGCTTGTAAAATTCACATGGCTGCACCTGCCCACACTGAAGCTTAAAAAATTATCCTCAAACTCAGGGCTCAGGAAAAAGAAGAAAGGACGGATGGTGAATCTTTGCCACAATAGTACCTTATTTCACAAAGATTTGGTTACACATAGCTAAAAGACAGATAGAATAACTCCTTCAAAAAGCAACCACAGAAAATTCTACATGTAAATCTTGAGACCAGTGAGCATCCTCTCTGTCTGCCTGTCTGTCTCTCTATTCTTCTCTCTCTCTCTCTCTCTCTCTCTCTCTCTCTCTCTCTCTCTCTCTCCCTGTCTCTCCTTCCTTCTCCCTCTCTCTTTCTCATTTTCTATCTCTCCAGCCCCTTCGCTTTTCTCTTGGAAGACAGTCAAGATGATGGTGTAAGACTGAAATGAGAGAGAATTTAATACCAGAAATTGATTTTCACGAATCAGTTACAGAAGCTATTCTATATGTTGGCTTCACGGCATTAATGATAAAAAATATAGGGGCACTAAAGCCTGCAAAAGCTAGAGTGATGTTCAAGGATGATGCACAGACCCAGGGACGAATTTGTTTTGAGGCACACATGGTTCTCCCATCTGCTTTTCTGTTCTTTTCTCCACCATCCATCTCTTGCAGGGCATTTCACAAATTATGTCTGTTTTATGAAAGTTCTTTGCTGTAAACCATGTTAATTTCTATTTGTCTCTAGCTAATGTGGAATGCTTCAGTCTGTGATAATTCTTGTGTTTTTATGTAATCAAGGAAAGTTATTTGAAGTTCAGGACTAGAGATAGTATTTAGTTGGTAAGTAATTAGGCATAAGAAAAGTTTTGGAAAAAATGTGCCAACAGTAGTCTCTTTATCACAATCACTTCTTTTCCCCTAAAATCTCTCTTTTGAAGGTTTCTGTGACCTCTAGGACAGATGAAAAAGTCTTGCATTCCTAAAGTGAAATGAGGCTGGCAGAGGCAGGGTTCTAGATAAAAGACTGATTTCTAAAATTTCTGCTCTTCTGACTCCAGATGAAGAATTCTATTTTCCCCACCCAGTCACCTACCACAGCATGGAAGAACGCTTTAACTCAAGAACTTTGTGCCAGGATTGGTTTAGGCAGAATGGATCTGCCAACCACAAAATAAAATTATAAATATTATGCTATATAATTCACTAATAATTATAGTTTAGAAACAATAAATGGCATATAGAAAAATTCTAATTTTAACTTCCAATATTTTCCTCAGTAAATTTATGGTAAAAATCCTCAGACATAGGATATTAGTAGTTGAAATTTGGGGGGGTGGTTGATCTTAGATGTGATTTTTCTGGGTCTACTTCATCTAACTTCTGTACCACTTTGATTAAAAGTGACACACTTGGGGAGCCAGGGACGATCCCTGCGGGGAAGAAGCTTGGCTCGGTCCAAGCGCAGTGGGAGCGTGGCTGCCTCGGTCCCTCCCGCCTCCCGAGCCGGCGCAGCCCCCCAGCGACTCCCGACAGAGATCGGCTTGCTAGCGGCGGAGACGCCCGGCAATCCCACGTTTCGCGCGTGTCGGGCTAGCCGCGCGGAGGGCCCCAAATGCCGCCGGAAGCAGAGAGAAAGATTTGCTGGGTCCTAGCGCCCTGAGAGCACGGACGGCTCGATCCCTCCCGCCTCCCGAGCCGGC
>PVLD010029592.1:0-17844 GCA_004027595.1 Dinomys branickii
AGAGATATCATGGCTCGTGAAGGTGAAAGATGGTGGGATGGAGCAGTAGGTTCAACATGCCAGGCTGACAGCTAGGAGATTTGTGCATCTCATGGTTCAGTCACCTACAGATAGGCTCTGGGGTGGACTGTGCTGGGCTTTCTGAAGGACTAAGGGCAGCTGCTTCCAGAAAACCCTGTGGAAACCAAACCAAAGAAGGTTCCCCAACTTGAAAAATCACAGCCAGCAGCCGAGAGCCACCCAGAGCCCAGACAATATGAACACAGTTCTTTCCCAGGCAGCTGTCATGTAAGCCTTGGAAACCTGGAAGAGCGAGGGGGTAAGGGCTATGACAAGAGCACGAAGTTGGATCGTGGGCGGCAGAAGACAGGTCGCTTTCTGTTGGAGTGGAATCTACAGAGAAAAAGGGGGAAGCTGGGATGGCCTATGTGGCAAGGTATTAGAGCAAGACCCATCGATATGGCCTCATATTTAGCTTAATACAGTGCAGATGGTTGCCCAGAGAAATATTTACAGGTATGTGTATGAGTGTATGTGCTAGCTAATATACACATATACCACCTCCCAAGAGGGCAAGCAGCAATGAATGGCCTACTAATGCCATTCCTCACTGCAGGGACCTGGGGTCCTTGCAGAAGTGGTTGATCCCAGGGCTACAGCAGGGAATATACAAGATGAACTTGAAGCACTTCGGAGTGCCAGAAAGGAAGGAAGTACTGAGAAAAAAAAACCCAGTGATGGGGATATGTCAGAAGGAAATAGGAGCCAGCTGAAAGAGTTCCCAGTAGCCAAAACTGGAACCATTTGAACAAGAAAATAAATAATGTAGTATTGGATAATAACCAAAGCATAAAACAAATGTCCCTGAGTCTAAAGTGATATAAATAAATGCTCAAATAAATAAATAAGTGGCAGCAAAGAGGCAAATCTCCCAGTAAAGGAATTGCAAATAATTTATGTAGACCCTCCTCCCACAAGGAAGGGTGTGTGTCTCCTCATTCTGTTGGGGTTTTTTTTGGTGTGTGTGAAACAGGGTTTCACTGTGTGGTTCAAGCTGGCCTTGAACTCATTATATAGCCCAGGCTGGCCTCTAACTCATTATAATCCTGCTGCCTCAGCCTCCCAATTGCTGAGATTACAGGTGTGCATTACCGCACCCAGCTGCATTCTGATTTTATTTTTTTTATTATTTTGTCTTTTTCAGACAGGGTCTTGCTATGAAGTTCACACTGGCCTTGAGCTCACTTTGTAGCCCAGGCAGGTCTCAGACTCACAATGATCTTCCTGCCTCAGCCTCCCGAGTGCTGGGATTACAGGTGTGTGCCACCAGCCTGGCCCATTCTGATTTTTAAAGTGTGGGCTGTGCATAGTGAATTACCTCAAAAGGGTATATATGGAAATGGGAAAATAAAGAGCAACTATGTGGAGAAACCTGACAAAATACTACCTATTCCAGGAGATCAAGGTCAATGTCAACAGTGATAACTCACATCAATAGTACTGTATGTACTTTGATATCATATGATAAGAATGGCATTTTACCTCTGTGATCTTTTCCCCTAAAATTCATAAGCTCGGTGTAATCATGAGGAAAACCAGACAAATTCCAACAGAAGGACATTCTGTACAAGAGCTGAGGCATACTCCTCAAGACTCTACGGCCACCAAAAACAAGGAAAGTCTGAGAAACTGCCACTGCCAAGAGGAGCCATGCCTACTAAAGGTAAGGTGGTATTCTGGATGAGTTCAGGAGGAGAAAAAGGACATTAGAGTAAAACTAAGGGAAAATGTTTTCTTTTTTTCAGTACTGGGATTTGAACACAGGGCCTTTGCACTGAGATACAGCTCCAGCTCTTTTTTAATTATTTTATTTTTGGTACTGGAGTTTGAACCTAGGGATCTCATACTGAGCTACATCCCTTTTTAAAATATTTTGTTTTGACACAGGGTCTTGTGAAGTCACTCAGTTGCCCAGAATGGATTTAAATTTGTAATCCTCCTTCCTCAAATTTCCAAAGTAGCTGGGATTGTAGGTGTGTGCAGCCACACTCAGCAAAATATGACTTTAATGAGTAATAATGTATAAATTTTTGTTCATTGGTTGTGATGAATGTACCTTTCTAGTATAAGATATTAAGAATAAGGGAAATAGACTTCTGGGAAGATGGTGAAGCAGTAAATAGCAACAAATCAACCTGTCCAAGATTCAGAATCAGACACTGGAAAATAACAACTTGGGGAAGAAAAGGGGGGAGGTGGGGATCCCTGGGACCTAGGAAGGATCTGAAGGGAAAATTGGAGCCCACAGAGAAAGTGAAGAGAGTAACCTCAATGAAGAAAAAGGAGGGAATGATCTACACTTTCTTTCCAGCTTCCAGCTCATAGTATGCGAGAGGAAGATCAAATCTACAGAGATGCTGTCAGGGTGGGTGACTTCAGAGGCCTCCAGGGAAAAACACAGATGAACAGTGAATTCTGGAACACAGCATTGGATGCTGTGCTCTACAAAAGCTGGTGAATGACTCCAGTCCAAGCAACTGCCATGTTCCCTGGAAAGATTGCTTGGTCAGACGCCATTTTACGGAGGGTTCAGCTGAACCTGGGACACAGAGAAGCTAGGGGTTGGTTTCATCTAAGGGCTCCCAGTGTTGAAATTGCATAATGACTTAATAAGGGACAACTGCAGGAGACATCCAGTCAGGGAGATAAGGTCAGGCTGGCAAGAGACACCCATAGTGTTGTAGACTAAAGAGCTCAGGCCCTAACCACACAACCAGAGGCCGGGATCAGCCTGAACTTCTGTGGCATTGAAAGCACCAGAACTGGCACCATGCCCTGATTCTACTGCAGACTTGCTGGGATCATCCAGCATGTGTCTGTGCTCTGTCTGCCTCCTTTGTCTATGAATGACAGCAAAGATACTCCCTGAGTTGGACACTACTAGGAAACATCTGGAGACCCCAGAAGATTGAAATCAAAGAGAAATCTCTTTTTTTCTTTGCTTTTTTCCTTTGATTACTGGTTTTTCCATGAGTGTGAACACTGTTTTTAGTTTTGTAATTTTGTTTTGCTCTTGTTTTTATTTTTTCTTTCTTTCTATCCCTTCTGTCTTCTTCACCAGTTTCCTAAAGTTTGAGTAGTCTTCCTTTGTCCTTCAGCATTGCTTCTAATTTCTTTCTCTCCTTTCATTTCCCTATTTTTGCCCTTATCCCTTTTAATTTTTTCCCCTGAGGGTAAAATCTCTCTATTGAATGGATAATTACTGTATATATATATATTTTTAGATTTTGTTAAATAATTATAAATCTTATGGTTAAAGGTGGCAAATTAATAGTTATCACAATATGTCATTTTCTAGGCTGTGCTTGATACTATTGTTACTACTGATTGTACTAGTTTACCCAAGGTGACATAGTTGTGATCAGTTGTTCTTCCTTGCATGCCAATACCAAGATTGTCTGAGGGTCATAAATGATACCATAGTCCAGTACTTATATGGAACTGGGTGGTAGGCCAAACAAGCAGCAGCCTCTTATCCTTAATAAGTTGAACAGGCAGGATCTTGAGACAAATTCAAAAGCCAAAAGCCAAATCCAGGTACTCCTAGAAGACATCTCTGAAAAGTAGTCATTTCCTAAAGCAGTTTCAATGCTAGTAATAAAGCTACCTACCATAAGCAACTTACAAGCATCAATGTAGAAAACAAATAAAAAAATGGAAAATGACAAAACTAAACAAGATTCAGCCATAGTCCTGCAACTTGCCCAAGGCAAATTCAGGGGCACTGAGGTGGAAGAAATCAAATGACCACCTTCTTAACTTTCTCAAATGGTAGCAGCAGAAGTAACAAAGCAGATGAATGTGTCTCTAGGGAAAAAAAAGTCAGAAAAATTCACTCAGATAACTAAAGAGATGAAGACCATAATTTAGAGCAGACACCCATTAAAATAAAATAGAAGATCTTAGGAAACTGATGGAAACCATGATTGCCCCAAATAGGAAAGAATTGGATTCCATAAAACAGATTTAAACAGATATCAAGGAGATTAAAAATTCCATTGAAAGTATACACAGTAGAATAAATCATTGTAAAACAGCATGAGTATCAGATCTAGAAGACAGGTTTGTGGTTAGTAATCATCAAACGAAAGATTTCTTTTTTTTTTGTACCAGGAATCAAACTTAGGACTTTGTGCTTGCCAGGCAAGTGCTGTGCCACTGAGCTATATCCCCAGCCCAAGACTTCTTAAAAATAGCAAGAGACCATGAAAAATCTATTCAACAGTTCCTAGATGATGCACATAACATTAACATAAGATTAATTTGAATCAAAGAAAAAATCAGAAGATAGCACAAAGGACATACAAAACTTGTTCAGAGAAGTAATAGCAGAAAGCTTTTGAAGCATGGAAAAAGAATTTGACATCTTCAGTAAGTGAGGCCTATAGAACTCCAGGTAGCCATGATCAGAAAAAAAAACTATACCAAGGCATATAATAGTCAAGATTCCAGCTGGGTGAGTGGGCTCATATCTGTAGTCTCAGTATGTGGGAAGATGAGTCAGGAGGATTGCCATTAGATTGAGACCAGCCTGAGCTACATAGTGAAGCAAGGTCAGCCTGAAGTACATAGCAAGTTTTTGTCTCAAAAAAGCAAAACAATAGTCAAGAGTCCATAAAATTCAACACAAGAACAGAATATCAAAAGCTGTTAGAGAAAAGAAATAAATCGCCTATAAAAGAAAACCCATCAAAATCACAGCAGACTTCTCAACACAAACCCTTAAATCAAGAGGACCTGGGAGTGAATTATTTCAAGCCCTGAAAAGAAAACAACCTCCAGTCCAGATTAATGTGCCCTGCAAAAGTATCATTCAAAATTAATGGAGAAATAAGATATTTCCATGATAAAGAACACCTGAAGAAATTCATGACCACCAAAGCAGCACTCCAAAAGGTTCTGAAGGATGTTTTAGAAAAAGACAATGAAAACAACAATTCCATTAATCTCAATAGAATGAATCCACCAGGCAAGGCAAGGAATTAAGTAGAGAGGAAAGAATTGATACCAACAATAGGAACATCATATGACAATGAAAAATCAATATATCTCAATTATTACCATCAATGTAAATGGTCTCAATTCACAATCAATAAGCAGATTGGCAGAGTGGACCAAGAAACAAGATCCAACAATATGCTGCATACAAGAAACACATTGAACTCAAAAAGAAAGACATAGACTGAAAGTCAAATGATGGAAAACAATACTTCAAGCAACAGAACACCAGAAGAGCAGGAGTAGCTATTCTATTTGTATACAAAATAGATTTCAAGCCAAGACTGATCAGAAGAGACAAAGAAGGTCACTACAGGGGCTGGGGGTATAACTCAGTGGCATAAGCGCTTGCCTGGCAAGCGCAAGGTCCTGAGTTCGATCCCTGGTACCGGAAAAAAAAAAAGAAGGTCACTACATACTTGTTAAGGGAACAATCTAAGAGGAAGAGACAACAATCATAAATATATATGCACTAAATACTAGCTCACCCAACTATATAAAACAAATATTAGTGGATATAAAAATGAGATAAGCACTAATACAATGGAAATGGGGGACCTCAATACCATACTGTCACAAATAGACAGCTCAACTAGACAAAAAAATCAATAAAGAAATATCAGAGCTGAACCAAACAAATAGACTTAGCAGGTACCTACACAGTGGTCCACTCCACAACAATATACACATTTTCTCAGCTATACATAGACTTTCTCCAAAATAGACTACATGCTAGCTTACAGAAGGGGCTTAAGTAAATGAAAAAGAATTGAAATTATCTCTTGCATATTATCAAACCATAGTGCAATCAAATTGAAAATCAATGGCAAAAGAAACCAGAAAAACTACATAAATACATGGAAATTAAATAACACCCTCCTGAAAAATCAATGGGTCACAGATGAAATTAAAGAAGAAATTAGACAGTATCTACAATTACATTGTAATGGCAATATGACATTCTGGAACTTATGGGATCCAATGAAGTCAGTCCTATGAGGAAATTTATAATGGTGAATTCCACATCAGAAGAAATAGAGGAAGTTAAAATAAACAACCCAATGCTGAGCCTCAAGCTTCTAGAAAAAGAAAAGCAAGTTAAACTCAAAGTGTGTATGAAGGAGGAAATTATGAAGATTAGAGTAGAAATTAATGCAATGGACACTGAAGAAAGCAACACAAAGAGTCAATGAATTTTTCTCTTTCTTTTTTTAGTACCAGGAATTGAACTCAGGACCTTGCACTTGCCAGGCAGGTGTTTATGCTGCTGAGCTATATCCCTGGCTCAAGAATCTATGAATTGAAGAGTTGTTTCTTTGAAAGATTAAGTAAAACAAACAAGCCCTTAGCCAATCTTATAAAAAAAAACAGAGAAAAGACTCAAATCCATGCAAGTAGGAATTAAAAGGGCGAAATCATAATGGATCCTGCAGAAATCCAGCAGATTATCAATATCTACTTTGAGAACCTAGACTCTGTTAAGATGGAAAATACCAAAGAAATGGACAGATTCATAGATACATATGAATTACCAAAGCTGAATCAAGAAGATATAAAAATGCTAAATAAACCAATGTTGGTCAATGAAATTGAAGAAATAATTTTTTAAAAATCACCAACCAAGAAAATCCCAGGTCTTGATGGAGTCACTGCTGAATTTTACAAGACATTTAGAGAATATGCAATGTCCCTATGCCTCAAACTCTTTAATGAAGTGGAAAGGAAAGCAATCCTCCCAAACTCAAGCCTGGAAGCAAGCATTACTCAGATACCAAAACCAGAGGAGGATCCAACCAAAAAAAGAGAACTACAGGTCAATCTCCCTAATAACCACAGATGCAAAAAATTCCTCAGTAAGACACTGGAAAGAGGAATGCAGCAAATCATCAAAATTATACACCACGACCAAGTAGGATTCACCACAGGGATGCAGAGATAGTTCAACATATGCAAATCAATAAATGTAACACACCACATTATCAGAATCAAAGACAAAATTACATGATCATCTCAATAGATGCAGAAAAAGCATTTGACAAAGTCCAACACCGGTTCATGATAAAAACCCTATAGAAAATCTGAATAAATGGTCTTTATCTCAATCTGATAAAAGCCATCTATGATAAAGTAACAGCTAACATCATATTAAATGGACAAAAACTGAAAGCTTTCACTTTAAAATCAGAAACAAGACAAGGATGTCCACTGTCACCACTCCTATTCAATATAGTTCTGCAAACATTAGCCAGAGCAATTAGACAAGAGAGAGAAATAAAAGGAAAAAGAATAGGAAAAGAAAAAGTTAAGTTATCCTTATTTGTTGATGGCATGACCCTCTACATAAAAGACCCCTAAAAGTCCACCAAAAGACTCCTAGATTTAATAACCAAATTCATAGCATAGCTGGATACAAATCAACACTCAAAAATCAATCACATTCCTGTACACAAGCAATAAGCTCACTGAGAGGGAAATTAGGGAAAAAACACCTTTTAAAATAGCATCAAGAAAAATGAAATACTTAGCAATCACTCTAACAAAGAAAGTAAAAGACCTTTACATTGAAACTACAGCAATCAGAAAAATGGAGTTGAAGAAGATTTCATAAAATAGAAAGATATCCCTTGTTCTAGGATATGCAGAACCCGTATAGTGAAAATGGCCATAATTCCAAAAATTTTATATAGATTTAATGCAATCCCAATCAAAGTTCTGATAGCATGTCTCACAGAACTAGAAAGAACAATCCTAAAATTTATTTGGAACCAGAAAAGAGCTAGAATAGCAAAAACAATTCTGGGCAACAAGGGTAAGACAGGGGGCATCATTCCCCACCTTGAAATTATACTACAGAGCTGCTGAGATAAAAAAAAAAAAAAAAAAGAAAAGCATAGGACTGGCCAAGAAAACCACCCCAAAGCCAAAAAACCAAAACCAAAACCAAAACTGATGTGAGCATCAATGGAACAGATTAGAAGATGCAGAAACACCTCCAAACACACTCAGCCTCTTTGACAAAGGGGCCAAACTTTTTCACTGGAAGAAAGATGGCCTCTTTAATAAATGGTGCTGGGGAAACTGGCTTTCCATATACCAAAGATTCAACCTAGACCCACATTTCTCACCATACTAAACTAAAATTGAAATAATCTTCTATTTAGATAAAAAATGTAAATATTAAAAAAGAAGCTTTTAACCTGCTGGAAGATAGAATAGATAAAACTCTTGAAGACATAAGTGTAGGCAGACTTTCTGAACAAAACTCCATTTGCACAGAAAATATTCCAAAGATCAACAACTGGGATCACATAATATTAGAAAGGTCTTTCACAGCGAAGGAAACCACCAACAGAGTGAAGAGACAACTCACAGAATGGGAAGAAAATTTTACCAGCTGTTTTTCAGACAAAGGACTAATATCTAGACTATTAGGGAACTTTAAAAGAAAAAGCACAACTTCTAAATTTAAGAACCCAGTCCAGAAATGGTCACCTAAATGAATAGACATTGCTCACATAAAGGAGTACAAACAGCAAATATATATATGAAAAAATGCTCCACATCACTGGTCTTTCAAGAAATGCAAATTAAATCAACACTAAGATTTCATCACACTCCAGGAAAAATGGCCATCATCAAGAAATCAACCAATAACAAATACTAGTGAGATGCAGGGAAAAAAGACCCCTTCTCTAATGTTAGTAAGAGTGTAAATTGGTACAACCAATATCGAAATCAGCACAACAATTCCTCAAAAAACTAAAACTAAAGGTTTCATTTAACCCAGCTATTCCCCTTGTAGGTATCTTCTGGAAGGAGTTAAAAGCATCATACTACAGCAATATATGCACACTCATGTTTATAGCAGCACAGTCTGTAACAGCTAAATCTTGAAAACAGTCCAGATGCCCATCAACAGATGAATGGGTAAAGGAAATGTATTTATACATAATGGATTACTACATTGCCATAAAGAAGGCTAAACCTGAGACATTTTAGATAAACAGATGTACCTTAAGAACGTATTCTAAGTGAAACAAATTGGACACACATGCTGACATGTCACATTGTTTCTCTTGCATGAAAAACCCAAAGAGTAAGTAAGGACCAAAATGGAAAATAAATATTTGGAAGTAGGAAGAAAGTGTTCAAATGGGATGGGGACAAGGAAGGAGAGAGGGAGCAGGGGTAGGAAGAGGGAGGGATAAAAAAGTACCAAAAAATGGAAGGAAAACAATAGCAACAAAAGTTTTTAAAGGGAGAGAGGAAGAAGGATTGAAGGGAAGGGAGGGGAGTGGAGAAAAAAAGAATTAAGATATATCATGTACAGATACAAATGCCCATGAGGAATGTGGTCATTATGCATGTCAAAACTGTACCAGTAAAATTAATTTTAAAAATAAAGAATAAGAGAAGCAGGGCTGAGCATGGTGGTGCATGCCTGTAATCACAACACTCAAGAGGCCGAGACAGGAGGATCGGTGCAAGTTTGAGGCCAACCTGGGCTACACAGTGAGTATAAAGCCAGTCTGCCCTACATACTGAGACTCTGTCTCAGAGAGAGAGAGAGAGAGAGAGAGAGAGAGAGAGAGAGAGAGAGAGAGAAAGAGAAAGAAATTCTGTGCAAGACATATCTGAACTCTGTATAGCAGCCCCACCATATGCAAGGTTTCATTTTCTCAGCTTTCAGGTACCTACAGTCATCCCTGGCATGAAAATAGTAAATGGAAAATTCTTGGAATAAATAATTCATAAGTTTTAAACCATGCACTGATCTGAGGGGCATGATAAAATCTTGAGCGGCACATGAACCTGTCCTTTGTCCTTTGCATCCATGCTTCATATGCTACCCTCCCATTATCCACTTAGTAGTTGCCTCAATTATTAGATTGGCTGTGTGGTGTCATTGTGCTTGTCTTCCAGTCACTCTTATTTTACTTACCAGTGGCCCCAAAGTGTGAGAGTAGCCATGCTGGCAATCCGTGTGTGCCAAAGAGAAGTGACAGTGTGTTGTTTAAAGGAAAAGGTGAAAAATTTTGCGTGTGTAAATAGGGTTCAGTACTGTTGGGTTTTTTGACTTCCACTGGGGTCTTGGGATGTACCTTGTATAGATAAGGGAGGACTACCTATACTCATTTCAATTTTTCTGTCAATTTTAATCTGTTTTAAAATTTAAAAATGTTTAAACAAAAAAGCAAGAAGTCATGGGGGCGAATTCCATTTTTATCCTTTCTTGATTATGTGACTTTAAGGAATTTATTACCCTCAGCATATTTCTACTTGTAGAAAATGAGAGGATCAGAGGAGGTCATCTAAGGCAATGTGTGCCTGTACAAACATAGGTCTTTCTAAGTAGTTCAGGCTGGCCTTGAACCCTCTTTATAGCCCAGGCTGGCCTGGAACTTGCAGCAATTCTCCTGCCTCAGCCTACCCAGTGCTGAGATCACAGGCGTGTGCCTTCAGAGTTTTAAAGTAATTTAACATACAACATTATCAAATTCTCTTGGAGAAAAAGACCAAAATCAATATATAAGCTGGGTGTGGTGGCACACATCTGTAATCCCAGCACTTAGAAGGCTAAGACAGATGGAGTGCAGCTAGTTCCAGGCCAGCCTGGGCTACATAGTGAGTTCAAAGGCCAGCCTGAGCTACATAGCAAGACCCTGTCTCAAAACAACATCAACAATAATCAACATACAGCCAGGTGTGGCGATACATACCCACAATCCTAACATGCTGAGAGGCCGAGGTGGGAGAATCACAAGATGGAGCTAGCCTGGGCAGTTTATTAACTTAGTGAGACCCTATCTCAAAACTTAAAAGTAAAGAATGGTCTGGGGAAATAGTTCAGTGGAAAAGCCTTGGGTTCAATATCCAGTACTGCAAAAGACAAAAGCAAGCAAACAAATACCACCAACAACAAAACCCAGTATATAGAAATGATGTCTTAGGGACTCTAGCCTGGTTCACAGATACCTCAACAGGACTGAGCTCAGGGAGGCCTGTGTGGCATTCTAGGGCCTCAGTGCTGGATCTGGAACTTCAAGGCTGGATGCAAACCGAGAACACAGGGTAAGACACTTGGGAGGAGAGGGCAGGGGTAAATCCTAGTGGTGGTGCAGTGGTAAAATGGCTCTTTGTGGGGCAGGGGAGGTAGAAACCCCTGACTTGTATCATTTGTCAATTTCCACGGTGTAAATACTCCCACCGTAGCTACTCTTAATGTACTGACAGTATAATAACCTTATAAAATTTCTGAATGTCTAACAATTGGCTTTCAGCTCCAGTGCTCCATGGCCTGTGGGAGAGAACAGGTTGTTTCCAGGGCAGTGGGAGCTGGTCATCATGGGGAACAGGACATCAGGATGCAGGAGGCTCGGTGAGGTGGCCTCAGGGAGCTGCTCGATGCCACCCAGTGGGGTCACACGCAGATTCAACTATTAGCTATTGAGTTGTGGTCCATGCCAGACATTTACTATAGCTTCAAGAAGTACAGATTCACTCTCTGTTCCAACCATTCACCCATCCATTCATCATCCATCTGTCCAACTAATAGTACTGTACTGAGGACCTACTATGTGCCAGTCTGAGGCTCAGTGGTGATGAAAATCAAGCCACTATGCTCATGGTGGTCCTATTTGAGGTGAAGAAAACAGACGACAAACACATTTTTCAAAGGAATGAAAAATAATTACTAAGTGTGGTATCTGGCAGGAAACCAAACAGGTACTAAGTTGAGAACAAAAGGGATACTGCTGTTTAAATAGGGCGAGAAGGAAATATGCCTCCAAGGAGGTGATGTGTAATAAGGAGAAGGAGTCAGCGATAAAAATGGCTGGAGTCAGAGCACTGAAATTGTGGGAAAAGCACGGAAATTGTAGAAACAGCGATACAAAAGCCCTGAGGCAGAAATGAGATGTATTTGTTTCAAGCAGCACTAAGGAGGTCAACATGTTAGAACTTGGGGAGCGAGAGAATATGCCTTAACATGAGGTCAGAGGGGTGAACAGAGGTACCACTGTGCCAGCCTTGGTAGAGAGGCTCTGTAGCTCAGGCCTCTGGGGTGAGAACTTTGAGGGTTGTAGCGTGAGACTGTTACATGTGCATCTCATGTTTGCCCAACTCATTCTGACTATAGTGTGAAGAGTGGATCACAGAGGAGCAAGGCAGCAGCTAGTGAAGGCTTGAGACTGTGTGTCCAGGTAAGAACTATGACATCCAGAATGGTGGTGGTCAAGACAGCAGAGGGAAAGAAGGACATGCCCAAGACTACACAATGAATAAATGGCAGAACCTGGATTGCAATTCATACTCCTTCCCATGTCCCAAACAGTCTCATGGAAAGAAATCCAAATTTGCTAGTTTAAGACCTCAAAAGCTAGGAAAATTTTCTAGGCAGAGTATGACACAGTGGAAGAAGGAAGTATATTGTTATGACCTATGCCTAGATGTTCCCTGAAGACCTTATTCTGTTATAGGTGGGGCTTTTTTAGAGGTTGCTGGATCTAGAGTGTGTGATGCTGGGATCAAGGGTGTGTGATGACTATATTAGTCTACTGATTGGTTTGGTACCTACCATAAGCCAGGCAGCCTAGATAGACTATTAAAAGGGCAGAAAAAAAGCTGCTCTTGTCACTTGGTCTTATTTGATTTGCCACCTCCTGCCTGCCATGAACCATTTTTCCTCTGTGATGCCCATCTGCCATGCTGTCCTGCCTTGAAGCCAGCAGATTATGAACTGAAAGTTCTATAAACTGTGAGCTAAAAAAACATTTCCCCCTTTAACTTTGGGTGTCAAGTATTTTGTCTCAGCAACAAGAAATGTAAGTGTGACATATGTTTTATATACATATAGCTCTTAAACGATTGGTTACTCAGATGTCTACAGACTTCCATGGGAACATGAGCTCCTTGAGGGCAGGGGTCTGAGTCATCCAAGATTTCCAGCCTGGAGCCTTGACTCATGGGGGGAGGAGTCCCTTCCTAGCCACTGTGGCAGCTCGGCTGTGTCCTGTTTGGTTCACCCTGGAAACCCTCTTGGCTGGGTAGCCCTAAGCTTCACCACAACAAAGAGAAGCCACCGCCTATCCAAGCCCCTTTCTGAGCTGCACAGAATCTCTAAGCCTGTTCCACGAGGGTCGGCCAAGGACAAAAGCCACAGCCCTGGCCTTGATGTCAGACCAGCCCAGCTCCTCTGCTACCCCTTGACAGGAGCTCAGACAAAAACGCTAAACTTCTGTGTGCCTCAGTTTCCCTACCTGCAAAATGGAGCATTGAGTAGTTCCTATCTGTGAAGGTCCTCATCAAAGCCCCATGACATCACTCGGAGAACGTGCTCGCCACAGTATCTGGCACCCAGTAGCCTCTCCAGATGCTTCCTTCTGCTGCCCCAGATGGCTGAGGAGTTAAAACCCAGTGGCTGAAGTGTTTCTGAGCTTGAGGCTCCTGGGCTATACCAGGGCCAGTCCTGGAGGTCAGCACACGAGAGGGAAGTGAAGAAGTGAGCACCTTTCCTGCCACTTCCCCACCTGTCTTCTGCTCCCTGCCACCTCTTCTCCCCCAATCACTTTCTGTCTTAAGCACCTGGGAGTTGCCTAATTAGAGCTAATTAGCTTCTCTTGCATTAAAACCCCAAGGATGGAAAGGCTTTATAGCTCAGGCCTCTGACAGTAGTCATGTTAAGTAGATATTTATGTATCCCTTTATTAAGCAAGTAAATTAGAATAAAATATCAGAGAGGCTGTTTTTCTGGTCTGGGCACTGAGTACATGCTGTAAAGATTTGAAGGGCCCACTTGTAGCTCTCCAGTGTCTTGTCCCTCCTGGCCCCCAGAGAAGCCAGTTCACAGGACAGCAGTGCTGGGACAGCCTTGGACATCCATGCAGACTGGACATTGAGGTAGGGGGTTGCCTAGGACCACAGAACAGAGTGCAAACAACTCCCTGGGATATTAAGGCGCCTCTGAAAGAGCATCTATGGTATGAAGTGATGACTTAGGGGATTAGATCACCCTTAACTTCAGGGTGGGGAAGTGGGCAGGAAAAACTTCACAGAGGAGGAAAGATGGGCTCTGACAAGAGGACCTTAGGTGGAGAGACATTTCTGTCAGAGAAATGCCGTGAGCAGAAGTACAAAAGTGTACAGCATGTTTGGGAAGCTGAGGCATGCCATTTGGCTAGTACCCCGGCAATGTGAGGGCAGTAGAGTAGTGCAAAGACCAGGATCCACAGGGTGGGGCCAGATGCTTAGGACTAAAGGCCAGTTGGCTGAGGTTGTTGTGTGACCACAGGCACAGTCTCACAGGAGGGTAGCAGTGGGTAACCCATGTAAAAAGCTGGCCTATGGTCTGGGGAGCGGGGAGAATCTGGAGGCTGCTGGGCACTCTGACAGAGAAGGAGCAGGTCTGTGAAGGAAAGCTACTGCGTCATTCATTCATTCAAGCAGTGCTCCTGAGTGCTGCCATGTGGCTGGCTCTGGGCCCTGGAGATGCTCCCAGCTGAATTAGGGCGGGAAACGTGTTAAAGGAAGAACTGCAATCCAGGGCAATGAGAGCTGGGGTGCAAGAGAGGTCTGGAGGAAAGAAGGGACAGGTCCACTTGGCCTGCTGCCCTCCTAGATAACTTCTCCAGGATGTGGCCAGAAGCCCAGAGCACTGACAAGTGCTCCAGAGGTTGTGAATCGTAAGGTGTGCCCAGCACTTTTTCACTTACACATCACTTTCACCCACAGCGTTTATGTGACTAGTCCAGAGTCGTAGCCCCATTCTTACGGATGGCAGAAACAGAGGTTGAACAGTGAAGGAGCAGGTCACACCATCAGCCAGAGAAAGCATTGCCTTTGGAATCTTTCAACCCTGAGTTCTAGTCCTGGCTCTACCACTTCTGGTCAAATGCAAGCAAGGGGCTCAGCCTCTGGAGCCCCACTCACGTTTCCTCTCCATAAAATGCGAATTCCTATATTGGATTCATTCCACAAGTTGCCGCTGAAGGCCTAGTAAGTGCTCCACACATGTCTGTTCACTAAGTCCCTGCCAGAAGATGATTTGTGCAAGGTTGGACAACTTGTCAGAACTCAACCCTTGGCCCTTTGACTCAAAACTCATTTTGCCAGTGAAGTGCCCTCTCTCCAGTGGTGAGAGAGAGGCTGTGGATAAGGCTGCCCCGGAGGGGGCTCATCTACATAAAGGCAGCAGCCTTTGCCTTTCCATCTCTGAGACAAGCCGGAAGGAGAAGGTCAAGCTTACTCAAGCCAACAGCAAGGAGGATAGAGGCTAGACACCGGGGTGATTTTGCTGACAAAATTGTGAATCACCAACCGGAAGAGCTGTGGCTTTAGGGGCCTGGGATCTCTAACGACAAAAATAATCCCAATGAGTCTGAGTGGGGTGGGTGAGGCTGCCATATCCAGAGGAAGAGAGAACAATGAGCTCATCAAGGCCACAGACTGGAAAGAACCCAAATAGGTCATCGCACCCAGCGCCCTGCCTCTGGGCAGAAGTGTTCTGGAACCAGGCAGATGAGACTTCCCTGCTTTCAAGGTCTCCAGGGGAAGAGATTCCTCAGCCTTCCCTCACCATTCTAGAGCATGTTCCCTCAGCTCACCACCAGAAAGTTCTTTCTCCTGCTGTCATTTCAAGCCTTTTGTGGCCAAACAGGAAGGCTGCCGGCCAAGTCATTCCTTGCCCCTCTAGCAGAGACAAATGACAGCAGCTTCTGTTTGCTGAAGGTCAGCTGCCAACTCCCAAGGGTCAATTCCAACATCAGACTCTGAGGCCCGTCACCACAGCTGCACCCTCTCTGCAGCGCATCACCGAGGCACCACATGCCTTTAGCAGTGCAGGGCACCCTTGAGGTCCGAAGAGACTCTGCTCACCCCAGCTCCGAGCCTTCGTTTACACTGCTCATGCCTTCCAGCTTGAAAGGCCTCCCTTGCTAGCTTCCAGCTCACTGCAGTCCAAGCCATCTTCCCAGACTTCCACAATTAAGCCTCTCATTCTTCCAGTTGGAGGAAATAATCCCCTACTCCAGTTTTATCTTGTGTTTACTTCACTGTGCTTGATGTCAGAGTGGTTCTGGATTGTGGGCCAAAGATGGTTGAACACTGGCAATTTCATATGGTTCAGCCCAAATTGTTCATCTGCTTCAGCTCCTGGATTGGGAGAGCTATATTGTACTGATCTCTGCACTCCCTCCACTCCCACCTCCTCCCCTCCACTGCACCTCAGTGCCTGGAATACTGCCCCATGCACCAAAGGAGCCAAAGAATGTTTACTGAATTTGTTGAATAGTCATGATAATATTTGGATGAGCCTTTACTAAAGTCCGTACATATTTTGTCTCGGTGAATCCTGATAACCACTGTATGAGGGAGGCCCTCTTCTCCCTTCATTTGACAAAGGGGAAACTGAGGCACCATGTGGTCACTTGACTAGGGTCAGGCAGCCATTGTGATCCAGGATCCTTCCTCTTATGGAACATGGATAGATTTGGCCTGAACCTTGCGAGAATACTAAGGATTCTCCAGTGTGTTGGTTACTTTTCTTCATTGCTGAGACAATACCTGACTCCCAAAGTTAAAGAAAGATTTATTTAGCTCACAGTTTGTGGAGGTTTCAGTCCATACTTGGCTAGCTCCAGGGCAGAGTGGCACATGGCAGAGGGCAACAGTTCATGGTGGTGGAAGACAGCAAAAGCAGCAAGAGCAAAAAAGGGAGAAACAGCACACAGAGAGAAGCCTCTTCCCTCCCTTATATTGTATGCAGGCTACCTGCCCTAGGGCCAGTGTAGCACTCACATCCATAGTCCTAGCATTGGACCATGGATCAATGATAAACTCTACAAGCCTGCCCCATGACTGCATGAGGCTTTGGGGGCACATCTAGACACAAATACCTAGTTCCTGTAACATGCACTGTTTGTTGCCTGGAATTTGCCTTCTTCAGTCTGCCCAGAGATCCTTAAGAATTCTGTGAGGGGAATGACTGACTAATGGTTGCGGAAGTGAGGTCAGAAGGGTTCACACAGAAGTACGAGGTGCTCTTCCACCATCTGGCCAGTTGCTCTGCCTCCTTCCTTCCACCTAGCCTCCCTGGAATAACACATAAGGCTTCAAGAACCTAGTCCAGAGCTAGTTACCAAAACCACTCCTAGACAAAGGGAGAAAGTGATTGCCACGCAGTTGTCTTCAAGCAGCTAAGGGAGCCATATTTTCTTTCTATCCCAACCATCCCCAAAATATGATGCTCAGACTGCTGCTATTGAAAGAATTTTAAGTGGAACATAAATGACAATTTATAAGTTAATAGTGACATATTTGTTTTAAGGTTTATTAGGAAAAAATTGAACCAGCACACTACAAATGATTTCATTGTTTAGCATGACACTAAGGTAAGTATTAAAGGCTTTTTCTCCCCTAGAAGTCAGTATATTTAAAGAAAAAACAGCAGCTAAATAATGAAACAAAAATAACAAGACTGTGGTGAAAGCCCAGAGGTTGGGATGTGAACAACTACCATGTGGGCAGAGCTCTGTACTCTTTTCCCAATCCTGGAGACCCCTAGTCCCTTCCCTCCCCTTCCCTTCTCTCCCCTTCTCTTCCCTTCCCTTCCCTTCCCTTCCCTTCCCTTCCCTTCCCTTCCCTTCCCTTCCCTTCTTTTCCTTTTCCCCTTCCTCCCCTCCCTCTCTTCCCATCACTCTCCCTCTCCTTCCTTCCTTCCCTTCTGTTTTTGTGGTGCTGGAGATTGAACCCTGAACCTTTGCAATGAGCAACATCAACAGTCCTTCTTTA
>PVLD010029593.1:0-17844 GCA_004027595.1 Dinomys branickii
GAAGAGACCCAGAATAGCAAAAGCAATCCTGGGCAATAAGGACAAGTCAGGTGGAATCACAATCCCTGACCTGAAATTATACTACAAAGCTACTGTAATAAAATCAACCTGGTACTGGCTAAAAAACAGACCTGAGGATCAATGGAACAGACTGGAAGATGCAACCATAACGAAAAACCCACTCAGCTACCTAATATTTAACAAAGGGGTCAACCAAACCCACTGGAAAAAAGAAGGCCTGTTTAATAAATGGTGCTGGAAAAACTGGCTTGCCTCTTGCCAAACACTGAAAATAGACCCCAGTCTATCACCATGCACCAAACTCAGGTCAAAATGGATCACAGACCTCAATATTAAAACAGAAACTCTAACTCTATTGGAAGAGAAAGTAGGTAAAAATCTTAAAGACATAAAGTAGGCAGAGCGTTCATGAACAAAAATGAAACTGCAAGGGAAACACTTCAAAGAATCAATAATTGGGACCTCATCCTACTGAAAAGTTTTTGTACATCTAAAGAAATCACCAGCAAAGTAAAAAGAAAACCCACAAATTGGGAAAAAATCCTAGCTGGCTGTCCCTCAGACAAAGATCTTCTATCTGGAACATACAAAGAATTAAAAAACATGTACCTGTCCAAATTCAAAGACCCAATCCAGAAATGGGCACCTGAGATGAATACACACTTCTCAGATAAAGAAATACAAATGGCAAATAAATATATAAGAAAATGTTCCACATCCTTAGTCATTCAAGAAATGCAAATAAAAACAACATCGAGATTTCACCTCACCCCAGTAAGACTGGCCAGTATGAAAAAGTCATCCAATAACAGATGCTGGCGAGGCTGTGGAGAAATAGGGGCTCTATTACACTGCTGGTGAGAATGCAGACTGGTGCAACCACTGTGGAGAGCCGTTTGGAGATTTCTCCGCAAACTAGGTCTAGAGGTTCCATTCAAACCAGCTATTCCTCTTCTGGGTATTTTCCCAGAAGATCTGAAAACATCTTATCACTCTGATATATGTGCACTCGTGTTTATAGCAGCGGAATTTGTAATAGCTAAAATGTGGAAGCAACCCAAGTGTCCATCCACAGAAGACCAGATTTAAAAACTGTGGCATTTTTATATACTGGAATATTATTCAGCTATAAAGAAAGACAGTTTTGGGGACTTTGTAAGCAAGTGGTCAAAACTGGAGTCCATACTCATAAGTGAAATAAATCAGCAGTACATGTGCAGGCAACGTATTGTATCACTGGTGTAAGAACCCGCGGGTGGGAATATAAACTAAGAGACATGAAGGAAATCTGTTCAAAAACAAAGAACAGATGGGACGAGGGAAAGGAGAAAAGAAAGAGACAAAAATGTATGTATGTATATATGAATATACATATATGCAGGAGGGCTAACATGGTTCTACTATTGTATTATATCACTTAATGCTAAGGAATAATTGATGATGGTTTATTTGATCAATCTTGTATGTCCGTATGTGTTATCCTGAACACACACTTCGAAGATATCAATATGCAAAGCAGCAACTATTGGTGTTTTTTTTTTTTTTTTGTCTTTGGTTTTTTGTTTTTTGTGTTTTTCTGTTGTTGAGATGATTAATTGTCTGAGCAATTTTGCATGTTTGTATCTGGGTTCATATATATACACTTCAAAGATATCAATAGGTAAAGCAACAACCACTGTTGAGTCCATGTCACCTTGTCTATATAGATCAGTTTTGATTGTACTATTTTTATGTTAATTTGTGTCTGTGTGTTAATGTTTTTGTGCTTTTATTTTTCTAAAAATAAAAAAAGAAAAATAATAATCTACTATAACATCTCAATATATATTCTTACTTTATGCATTTACCAAAGAAAAATTTTCAAATATTTTTGAGAATTTGTACATGAATATAAAGTGGACAGTCATTCAAGTTGATCATTTTGGAAAATCATATTTATTTGAGTGCAGCAGTTCTTATGTTACACCAGTTATACCATATGCTTAATTTGCTGTTAATATTGTTTATTCTGTTAAGCGAAGACCTTTATCCAATAGAAAATGCAACATTTTATCTAAATCACTGAAAAAAATTGTAAATAGAGTTCTTGGGTAGGGAGACATTAAATAGAGATCTTAAATCTATCAAACTGTTGTTCAGCATGGCAACGGCTATAGGAAGCCCTAAATGAAGCATGCACTATTGATCTGAGCCATTCAATTTAGAAAATTTTCTAAATCAGAAAAAAGTACAAATTATCTATAAATATGGTTACTTTAATAATGGTTTAACTGTCTAATAACAATGGATTGCTATATATACTCACACTATGGAATGCCACTTTGTCACTAAAACTTATTAAGAAAGAAATTACTTAGTAACCTGGAGAAATGTCCAGAATATACTAAGTGAGAAAGTAAGATGCCAAATTATATGCGTTTATGATCCAAGATGTTTAAATAATTATTTATTGAGCACATACCAAATGCTAGGGCTACTGCTGTGGATGTACATATTTCACTAAATTCTGACATTTCTATCAGGTGGTTTCTACTACCCTTTCTCTCATCTGCTAAAGTTGACAGTGGCTGTGAAATTTACTCAAAAACACATTGCTTAAAAAATGATAGTTTGTGTATGAACTCAGGAGAAACAGGTCTTCTACAGCTACCATCATCTCTGTTCAAAAGGAAAAGAGAACTTGAAAAACTGCACCGAAGAGTAACTGAAGTTGTGCCTGAGTAGTGAGATTATTGTATGCTCACTACGTTTTTTACATTTTTGAGAATAAATATTTACTGGAAATAATCAGGAAAAAATGATTATTTCATAGGTCTACAAACCCTGTAATCACGGAATAAACCTTCCATTCTGACATGATAGGCAATCAGATCAGTGGGGCTGAACTCAGCAACTCCTCATAATACGGACTCCACAAGGCGTTACTCCTCTGCAGTGTAAGATAAGAACGTCTAAAATCATAACCCATGAACCCTACAAGCGCACGCATAGTACCTCCTGGATAGTCCTCTTGAAGATGTATAGTCTTGTTATACAAACACCACAAAGTATATTTATTTGAAGAAAAAGAAATTCATGAAAATTTATCCGTTGTTTTGTGACATCAAGAAGGAAGTTAAAGAAAATCCTAAAATGTGCTTAGAGCCTAAATAATTTGCTGTCAGCGGACTGATGCGCATCCAGTAAAATCATAGGCGTCTATAAACAGTGACATAAAAAGATCTCCAAGCTGTTTTCAAGTAAAAAGAAACAAGAATAAGAACAATAAAAGCAGAAAATATTTATCTTCATAAATATGCAACAGATGTATTCAGTTTTTTCAAAATCCTAAACATCCTCCTAAATATGGATGGGAAATTATCTAAAGATAACTTTTCCAAAACCAACAGCCAGAAGTTAGTGCGTCCTTCCCAGAGCAGGCAATGAAAGCCCTGAGGAAACTGCATGGGGGAGAGGTCAGGTTTTACTTTAAACAGAAGTGTTTATTTCAAGTCTTTAAAACAATACATTAAATATACTAATGCAATTCATTTTTAAAATATAACAAATAATTATATATAATCTCAGTTACCATCATGTACATCACAAACTAATTACAACCTATTTATATTTTTGATTTTTTTATATCTCAATAATTACTCTATGGAAAAGAAAGAAAGAAGGGGAAAAATATACATATACTCAAGATAGCTAAGATAACTGTTCAACTAGTTTCTGTTACGGTATTGAGAGGAATAGTTAATGCTTAACTTTTTAAATTAATTTTGCATGCCTATATCTGGTAATCTGAACAAGTACTTTAAAATGATAATATGCAATATAACAACCATTGTTGATTTCTTATCATCTCCTTTTGAAATCCTGTGTCATTTTAATGTTTGTAAAAATTTTATTCTTCTTAAAATAAAAAATAATTACGATGTACTACCACATAGGTTTATCCAGTTAAATTTTAGGGAAAAAAAGGAAAATTAGTTTACTGCTATAACTTTAATGGGAATAAACTGAATACATTTTTAAACAGCTAAAAATAGTGTTGACTAGGAACTTCCAATGAATAATGAATAAAGAATTGAGAAAGTGAGCAAACATAGGTAGGCATAATTTTTAATGGAAACATTTTTTATTCTCTGTCCAACAAGAAAATTCTGATGTTCTGACTATGAAGTTAGAAATATACTCCAGCCTACATACTGACTCCACTTCCCCAGCAAAAAACTGTTCTATCAAACTTTCTTTCTTCCTTAAAAACTTTTCTTTCTCAGTGTAAATTCAAGGGGAAAAGCTATCAAATATATGAACCTTCTTTTCTATTTTAGAAAGACCCATATTCTGTAGCTATGTGAAACCTCACCACCAAATCAATAATTAATGAGAGGGAAAGGAGAAGTTGTAGTATCTTTGTTGTGCACTGAAGAATTTTCACCAAGTTGGATATATTTATTCTCTATCCTTATTTTCTAACTTGCATAAATAATTACAAATTGTCTATTGAATTCTAGAGAAAAAAGAAACCATAGAGATCATTTAGCAGATAAAAAACATCTGAGTTCCAAAAAGAAATTAGCCTAATTATAAGGCTGATTCCTGTCAACACTCAGATTATAACAGAAACATTCAATTTAAAAGATTGTGGGTCAATAGGTGCAGCATCATTGGAAATAAACTTTCAGGAAATATTCTGACCTATATAAAGGTAATAAATGACTATGAGATGACGGCATGCTGACATGGTCAATGCCAAAAAATAAAGTAGCTAGTAGCTAGAATCAACTTCCATTGAGAGTCATTAAACCCTATAGCACTTATGTATTACCATATGGACTGTAAATACTACTAGAAATATATTTTAAAGAAATTAAATAGTACTTCAAGGGGTCTTGGTCAACACTGTTACCTAACTGGGGAAATTTCTTCCCCTCCAATAAAATCTTGTAATAATGTAAACAGTAACTCTATTAAGGATGTTCTGATATAGCTGATTACTCTGATTGGCTACATGATTTCATGTTCTGTGTACATAAGTGTCACAGCTGTTTATGTATTCAAGGCTTCAGAGAAATGTTTATGTGGATTGATTTCAGGATCAGTAAATGGTTTCCATTATGTTTTCAATTCATGGTTTAATCTAAATCTTGCCTACACTATTCAAACTGAGAGTGCATATTTCCATAGAGATAAGATAATATCTAAAACAATTCTGAGGTGTGAGTGATTTTGAAACACAGAGAATCTAAAAGTCATATGATAAACAATGTCTGCTTCACTATTTGTGCTCAAAATAATTGAATTTTCCTTAAATATTTCCAAATTTAATTGCTCTCTGATTAAATTCTACATGGAAAATGAATGAACCATCTAGAGAGGGAATAAAAATGGCCCCAAAGGCTTTTGACAGAACATGCGATTGACTATTCCCCATGTACATTCTGAATAACATTTGATATGACCGCAGTGTATCTCACTAAACAATTAATTCAGTCAGAACATGTTTGTAGATTGCTCATCATTATACATGCTCTTCTATTCACTTGGAAACAAGAGCAATCGAGGCAAACCCAAGCCCTGACCCTCACAGAGGTACACGCCCTGGAGGAGTCGGACATATGTAAGATGGGCAGTGAAGAGGGTGTCACAGCAGTGCTACTAACCAGAAAATACAGCATGCTCATTTCCAGCTACCTCCATGAACCCTGGAGAGTACAGCAGTTCTTAGTTTCAGGATGTGTGTACTTGATAACCTGATAATGTGAAAGCTTAGTATCTAATGTTTTCATCTTTGGTGTGATCCGAGTTTCATTTCGGGACATTTCCCAGTTTATGTACACTCCTATTTTGTTGTAATGAGAGACTTACTGTATCCATATTTGCCAGATCTTGGTAGGAGAATAAAATGATGCTTATAAACTCTCTTTTGCATTTATTTATTGCCACTATCCCCTCATCTCCCCAAATTATACTAATATACTCTGCTACCCAAGTGAATGGTCAGAAATTGAAAGCTACAGCCTTCCTTGGATGTCCTACTCAGCTTGCCAATAAAACTCTGGCTGGAGAAGTCCAATTATGCAACGGCCTAACTCCATCAATTAAGCATGATGTTTCACCCAGTAACCGGTCCACCCACTGTAGCACAGGGACACATGCAGACATCTGTAATTACTTAGCTCCAATCAACAAAAGACTCCCGTTACTGTAGAGGGTAGAGGCAATTGCACAAATGTGCCCTTGTGAGGTCCTATAAAGACAACCCTCAGAGCAAAAGAAAAGCTGAATCATTTCTGCTTAAAAGCAAACGATCAACAAATCTGAAGTGCCAACAGGTGCAATCCATTATTCACTAACATCTGATTTCACTGCGAAAGGGTGAGAGGCCATGGGTGAGCACATCCATTTGCTCCTTTCTGTGTGGAAAACACTTTCTCTCTGGCTCCCAGAGGCGAAGAAGAATACTTCTGAATCAATAAGGCACAGTGCCTTTTCTTCAGACTTTACAGAAAAATACTGCTACCCGAGCAGAGAATCACAATGTCCTACCATAAGTACTATGACAAGGCATGAAAAGGGACCTATAAGACCTCAGAGAAGAAATACCTAAATTAATGTAGAAGGAGGCTGAGGACAGAGAGAAGGTAGCATTCAGAAAGCTCTTTCTTATACCTGGAGTATCCAGATGAAAGAAGGAAGAGATACGTAAAAACTGAATAAAATGAAAGACACAAAAGTCAAAAAGAGAGAGAGAAAGAAAGACAGAAAGAAAGAAAGGAGGGAGGGAGGGAGGGAGGGAGGAAGGAAGGAAGGAAGGAAGGAAGGAAGGAAGGAAGGAAGGAAAGGTAAAAGGCCCTGTAGTGTACACCAAGAACTACAAACAGTTCACTGGTGAGCAGGAGTAAATTTGCCATAAAGAATCATGAAACAGAAGCCCAGGAAGCAGGGACCGGACGCCAGAGGCTGAGACTTCGCTCCAGGGCAACGCCGGGGCACTGATGAGCGCTCAGGAAGGGAGAGACGTTCTCAGACTTACAGAGGGTGGAAGGCAGGGCTTTAGAGCCTAATGCTGGAAGATGATAGCAAGAATCTGAACGAAGTACAATATGGAATGGTTAATCAGGGACACTGACAGGATTTGGCACTGGACTTACAGAGCGTCAAATATAAGGGACAGGCTTTTACTCTTCACAACTAGTAAAAACAGAGGTGGTTGCACCCCAGCAGCAAGGATACTCAGGCAGCTGAGCGTTAGGTCATCACTTTCAAAGTCATACAAACTACATCATAATCAAATTTTAATAATGTCACTAAAATGTAATGATTTAGATATAAATGTTCAGGATAAAGACCAAGGGGCGCAATGGAAAGAAAACACCCTACTCACCCTTGGAGATGGCTCTATAATGACGCTCTTTACATAACCAAAACATTTCCTTAGCATTCTGTGGACCAGGGAGAGGATGATATAACCAGTTAATCAAGTTTTTAATGAGAAAAATAATAATATTAGTGACAATATGTAACTGAATAGAAGATGTAGCATATGTTAACTTCCTTTATTCTATGACAACCATGAGACGCATATTACTTTCAACTTAGAGAGAAGTCAATTTTATGACAGTTAATTAAATGACCCTAGGTGGCATTTAAAATTAGCAAGGCAATAAGGCTTTTTTAGGAAGTAAAAGAAATAAACTAGTGTTGACAAATGGTCCCATTTACATGTGATCATATGCTTTAAATGTTAGCTAATGCAGTCTCCTGACATAAATATCACTTTTTCTCTTGCTGAACTGTTCTCCATGCCATTTGCAGTCTCATGAGCAATGACTGAGACTTCCCACATCATCACTGTTTTGATTTTTTTATCAATTTTTATAACAAATATTTGCTTAATCTTGAAAGAAGTGTTTCAGAAATTTTCAAACGTTTCAAATTTTCACATTTGATTTTTATTTTGCAGGGAGGAAAAAATAATTGAAGTATGTTAAATGTATGTGTAAATGTACCAAAATGAATTCCATTATTGTGTGTAACTAAGACGCACTAATACATTTTTTTAAATATTATGGGAGATATTTGGGCAATTTCTTACAAGGTAAAAATAGGGTTTTTTTAATTTTAAAGAGAGTACTAAAAGAAAAAACAAAAAAGAACTATAGCAGCATACCAACATCACAAAAATAAACAAAACAAAGCAAGCACATTAAAGATGATACAGGATTTCAAAACAAAATGGTAGGAATTAACAGTGGTTGTTATATTATATATTATTATCTTCAACCATGTTGCTCAGATTACCAGATGCAAGAATGGAAGATTGTTCAAACCATTAAAGAGAATAAAAAATTATTAGATAAAACATTAGAGATAATACAGTTTCATTAGACAAGATGGTAGGAATTCACCATGGTAATTCCATTGCATATAGTTACTGTCAAATCAGGTGCTCAGATTACCAGATATAAGCAGGCAAAACTGTCAAAACAAAAAAGTTTAAGTACTAACTGTTCCTTTCATTCTATCATCAAACATCACAAGTATGGTTATCCCTTATAACTGTATAAGGGCTATATATATATGCCTTCCTTCTTTCTTTTTTCTTCTTTTCTTCATTCCAGTTGCTCCTTCCTTTGCCAATTTCTTTGTGGGTCTGATTTATTTCACTTATGAATATAATCTCTAGGTGTATTCATTTACAAAAGCCTCTAGTTTATCTTTTTTATAGCTGAGTAATATTCCATTGTATAAAAATACTGCATCTTTTTTATCCATTCCTCAGTGGATGGGCATTTGGGTTGTTTATAGATTTAGCTATAACAAAGATTTAGCTAAAACAAATTGTGCTGCTATAAACATGGCTGCACATATATCATCGTGATATGATGTTTTTAATTCTTCTTGGAAAATACCCAGAAGGGGAATAGCTGGGTTAAGTGGGACTTCCAATCCTAGTTTTGTGAGGAATCTCCAGACTGATTTCCACAGTGGTTTCACCAATCTACACTCCTACCAACAGCGGAGAAGTGTTCCTTTTCCCCCATAGCCTCACCAACATTTGTTATTGGTTGATTTCTTGATGATAGCTATTCTTTCTGTGGTGAGGTGGAATCTCAGTGTTGTTTTAATTTGCATTTCTCCAATGACTAACATGTTGAATATTTTTTCATGTATTTATTCACCATTTGTATTTCTTTCTCTAAGAAGTCTGTATTCCTCTCAGATGCCCATTTTTGGATTGGGCCTTTGAATTTGGGGGCCTGATTTTTAAAAATTCATTATATATCCTAGATAGAAGTCCTTTGTCTGAGGGGCAGTTGGATAAAATTTTTTCCCAATCCGTGAGTTTTTTTTTTACCCTATTGGTGATTTCTTTTGAAGTGCAAAATCTTTTCAATAAGATGAGATCACAGTTGCTGATTCTTTGAAGTATATCCCATGCAGTTTGGTTTGTCTTCATGAACTCTCTGCCTACCCCTATGTCTCTGAGACTTTTACCTGCTTTCTCTTCCAATAGATTTAGTCTTTCTTTTTTAAAATTTAGATTTTTGATCCATTTTGACTTTAGTTTAGTACATGGTGAAAGACATGAGTCTAGTTTTAGTCTTCAGTATGGGGAAAGCCAGTTTTCCCAGCACCATTTTTGAAGAGGCTATCTTTCTTCCATTGAACATGTTTGTCCCCTTTGTCAAGGATAAGGTGGCAAAAAGTGTCTGTGGTTGTGCCTGTATCTTCTGATATGTTCCATTGATCTTCAGGTCTGCTTTTGTACCAGTACCATGCTGATTTTATCACAGTAGCTTTGTAATATAATTTCAAATCAGGGATTGCAATGCCTCCTGACTTTCCTTTACTTCCCAGGATTGCTTCTGCTATTCTAGGTCTCTTCTGGTTCCAGGTGAATTTTAGGAATGTTTTCTTTTGATCTGTGAGGTATACTAATGGTAATTTAGTTGGGACTGAATTGAATCTGTACAATAATTTTGGAAGTATGGCCATTTTCACAGTTAGTTATTCCTATCCATGAGCAAAGAATATCTTTCCCCTTTCAGATAACCACTTCAATCTCTTTTTTCAGAGAACTATAATTTTCACTGTATAGATCTTTTATTTTTTTGTTAAATTGATTCCTAACTATTTCATCTTTTTAGATGCTATTCTGAAAAGTATGGTTTCCCTAATTTCTCTCAATCAGTTTGTTGCTGTGTACAGGAATGCTATTGATTTTTTAGTGTTGACTATGTATCCAGCTCTGTTACTGAATTTGGTTATTGAATCTATAAGCCTTTTGGTGGAGTTTGGGGGTTTTCTATGTAGAGTATCATGTCATCTGTGAATAATGATCATTTCACTTCTTCCTTTCCTGTCCTTATTCCTTTTATTTCTCACTCTTGTCTAATTGCTTTAGCTAATACTTCCAGAATTATATTGAATAGGAGTGGTGACAGTGGACATCCTTGTCTTGTTCCTGATTTTAAAGTGAAAGCTTTCAATTTTTGCCCATTTAGTATGATGTGAGCCATTGGTTTGTCATAGATGGCTTTGATCAGCTTGAGGTAAAGGCCATTGATTCCTATTTTCTGTAGGGTTTTTATCATAAATAAGTATTGGACTTTGTCAAAGGCTTTTCCTGCATTGATGGAGATGATAATGTGATTTTTGTCTTTGGCTCTGTTGACATGGTGTATTACATTAATTGATTTGCATATATTTAACCATCCCTGCATTCCTGGGATGAATCCTGCTTGGTCATGGTATATAATCTTCTTGATGATTTGTTGCATTCTGTTTGCTAGTATTTTACTGAGAATTTTTGCATCTATATTCTCTTTTTTGGTTTGGTCTCTCTCTGGTTTTGGTAATAATACCAAATAATACTTGCCTCCAGGAATAAGATGGGGGAAAATTCCTTCCATTTCGATTTCATTTAAGAGTTTGGGAAGAATTAGTGTTAAATCTTCTTTAAATTTCTTATACAATTTAGCTGTGAATCCATCAGGACCTGAGTTTTTCTTCTTTAAAATGTTTTTTATTACATTCTCAATTTCCCTGGCTGATATTGAGCTATTCAGGTTTTTATATCTTCTTTATTCAGCTTCAGTAATTCATATGTATCTAAAATCTGCCCATTTCCTCTGTGTTTTCCATCCTATGAGAGTAAAGATTTTCAAAGTATGTATTGATGATCTAAATTTCTTCAGGATCTGTAGAAATTTCAGCCCTTTCATTACTTATTGTATTTCAGTTTTTTCTTTCCTTTTTTTGATAAAGCTGGCTAGGGGTTTATCTATTTTATTTATTCTTTCAAAGTATCAACTCTTTGATTCACTAATTCTTTGTATTTTTTGTCTCTATTTTATTAATTTCTGCCCTGAGCTTTATAATTTCCTGTAGTCTTTGGGATTTGGGTTTGACTTGCTCTTCTTCTTTTAGGAGTTTGAGGTGCAGCACAGCACTGTTTATTTGTACTTGTTCTGTTTTCCTGAGGTGAGAATTCACTTCTATGAACTTCCGTCTGAGGACTACATTCATTGCATCCCACAGGTTCCTGTAGATTGAGTCTACATTTTCCTTTGATTGTAAGTGGTGTTTAATTTCTACTTTGAGTTCATCTGTGACCCACTGGTTTTTCAGGAGGATGTTATTTACTTTCCAACTGTTCATGGAGTTTTTGTGTTTTCTTTTGTCATTAATATCCAATTTTATTACACTATGGTCCAATAGTATACCTGGGATAATTTCAATTCTTGTGCATTTACTTAAACATGTTCTATGCACTAGCATGTGGCCTATTTTAGAGAAAGTCCCATGTGCAGCTGTGAAGAATGTGTATTCTGATGCTGTTGGATGGAACAATCTGTAAAGGTCTAATAAGTCCATATGTTCACAAGTTTGGTTAAGTTCTGTTACTTCTTTGCTGATTTTTTGTCTAGTTGATCTATCTCTTTGTGATAATGGTGTGTTAAAGTACCGTTATGATTGTATTGCTGCTTATTTCATTTTTCAGGTCTGTTAAAATTTTGTATAGTTGGGTGCTCTTATATTTGGTGCGTAGATGTTTATGACTGTCATCTCTTCCTCTTGAAGCTTTCCCCTCACAAATGTGTGACTTTATCTCTTTTGATTTTTCTTGGTTTGAAGTTCATGTCTGCAAACATAATAGCTACATCCGCTTTTATCTGGGTTCCTGTTGCATGGAGTATTGTTTTCCATCCTTTAATTTTCAGTCTATGAATTTCCTTTTGAGTTAAATGCATTTGTACACGTCATGTAATTGGATTTTGTTTCTTGATCCACTCTGCCAGTTTGCTTCTTTTGGTTGGTGCATTGAGACCATTTACATTGATGGTTATAAATGATATGTAGTGGCTTATCTTTGTCATGTTATTTTCCTGTTGTTGGATCCTCCTTCCTCCCTCTATTTAATTGCTTGCTCTGCTTCGTGGCTCTGTTCTGCTGTTGTTCTTGAAGTTGTGGTCTGTTTTATCTCTTTCTAGAATATCTTTTAGTACTCCTTGTAGGATTGGTTTGGCACTCATGAATTTCTTCAGTTGTTCTTTATCATGAAAATATTTTTATTTCTCCATTAATTTTGAAGGATAGTTTTACAAGGTACATCAATCTGAGTTGGAAGTTGTTTGCTTTCAGTAACTGAAATACTTTGCTCCAAGCTCTTCTTGATTTGGTGGTTTGTATTGAGAAATCTGCAGGAATTCTGATGAGATTTCCTTCATAGGTGATCTGCTTATTTTCTCTAACAGTTTTTAATATTCTGATCTTTTTTTGAGTTTATGGGATCTTGATCAGTATATGTCTGGGTGTAGATTTGTTTTTGTTATGGTTAATTAGAGTTCTATATGCTTCACTAACTCTATGTCTGATTCTTTTCCATGCCTGGGAAACTGTAGGCATTATCTCTGCAAATAGTGTTTGTCATTTGTGTTGACCCCTGCTGTATCATTTGTAAAATTTTTTTAACATACTATTTCAGTAATTTATTTCTGTTAATGACATTTTCTCAGTAAAATCAAGTAATTCTGTAACTGTAAATAATAAGATAGAACTAGATCCAAAAAAGTTAACACAGCGTTATCTTGACATTTCAGAGGAAAAAGATAATTGTCCTGCTACATCATGGATACCTATTAATCTTACCTTATTTTTCTTTGTTTTGTCTTGCAATTGCTGAATTGTTATTTCTTGGTTCCTTATTGTTTTTGTTTTTGTTTTTGTTTTTTTTGCAGTACCGGGGATCGATCCTTACTGTTTTTAAGAGACCCCCCTTTTCACATTCGTTAGTAACAATGCTGTCTTCAAGGTCTAAAATTCTATCTTCAGCTTCATTCAGGCGGTTTTGCCAACTTTCAATGAAATTTTTAGCTTTCTGGATATCTGTTTGAACCTGTTTTATGGATTCTAGTTCTTTTCTATATTGTTCACTCAAGGTTTCCATGAGTTGTCTATGCTCCTCTATTTTCTTGTCATTGTCTTCTTTGGATACGCTGAACAATTCTTTCAGTATTGTCATCATTTCTTTTTTTTAACCTGAGACATCATTTTTGATCTGATGTCTTCTATGTCCTGATGGAATTGTTTCTTTACTTCAATTGCTATCATTTCAGAAATCTCAGGTTTATGTCTTCCAAGCTCTTCTGTGTTGATGTCTTCTGGACTTGTTCTGGGTGGTGTAGATGTCTGAGATTGCATGTTGCTCCTTCATTTTGTGAGTTTTGAAGATCCAGAGGCTCCCTGGAGCTCAGCCTCACTCCCTTGATTGTGTGGTAGTGATGAGACAAGTGTCTGAAGATCCCCAGTGCTCACTGCAGCTCCTGTGCTGGTGCATAGGGACAAGGTGGGGTCCCAGAGGCTCCTGAAACTTTCTTGCATTCAGTTGGCTCTTAGGCCAGTGTGATTGGCAGGGGAGGCTCACTGGAGTTTCTGAAGCTGTCTGGGTTTCAGCCGGGCTTCCACAAGGGGGGGGGTACAGACCGTGGTCACTGAGTCTTCAGGTGTTGCCTAGGACCCTGCCTGGTTCCCATGCCTGCAGGAGAGGGATGAGGGTGGAGTCTTTGAGGCCACTAACCCTGTCTGGGTTTCAGCTGGGCTCCTATGGGGGTGCAGGTCATGCTGGGAGTGACCACTGAATCCCCAGCAGGTGTCCAGAACTCCATGTGCCTCATACACTAGTGGGGGAGGACCAGGGGTGGCTACTGATGTTCCTGAAGATGTCCAGGTTCAGCCCAGTGCCCACAAAGGTAAATATACTTTTACTATATAATTCAGTGGTCACTCTATTCCCAAAGAAGTTGAAAATTTATGTCCACACAAAAACCTGCATACAGATATTTATAGCAGTTTTATTCATAATTGTCAAAATGTAGAAACAACCACTGTGTCATTCAGTAGGTGAATGGTACATCCAGACCAAGGAATATTGTTCAGCATGAAAAAGTAATGAGCTATCAATCATGAAAAATGGAGGATATGAAAATGCATGTTTCTTTATAAAAAGAAGCCAATGTAAAGAAAAAAAGCTACATGCACTACAATCCCAACCACTTAACAGTCTATAAAATATAAAGCTATAGAGACAGTCAAAGTATCAGTGGTTAGAGAAATTAAGATTGAGGAAGAGATGAACACTTAAAGCACAGAGGATTTTTAAGGTATTGGAAAGGCTTGGTGTGATGCTATTAACATAGGTGCATAATGACAGATCCATGAGTTCTGATCCATCAAGTGCTCACACCAGAAGAGGTGAGCTCAGACATCAGCTGTGGACTTCGGTTGATGAGAAACTGTCAAGCTGGGCTCAACTCTTGGGGGAAGTTGGAAGTGGAGGAATCGGTGCCTATGTGGGGCAGGGGGAACATGAAATCTCCGTGACCTCCCCTCAACTTTGCTGCAAACCTAACACTGCTCTAAAAAACAAACACATCCTTTTGCTTTTTACTTATTTTTTATTTTAAAGAGAGAAGAACAAAAAAATAATAAAAACAACACCAAAACTATAAAAATGATACAGAATTTCAAAATAAGATGATAAGAAATCAACAATGGTTTTGGTATTACTTATTGTTATTTTGAAAGTAGTTGTTCAGATTACCAGATATAAGCATGCAAGATTGATCAAACAATTAAACAAATACATTTTTAAAACCACTTTAAACAACATATATACACCAATCCTAAGTTATAGTACATTAGAGAAAACCACCATTTTAGGGCTTTTTGCCAGGTTGAACTGTTTTGTGGTAAGCCTTCAAATATAATGTCTCATCTCATTTCCACTCAAAAAGTGTACTGTGATGGCAAAGTGTTATGTGAAAAAAAGTTATGTTAAGCTTCTTATTCGTGTGAGTGGCAGTTTCACCCACATCGTACAGCGAACCTAAATAAATGAAAATTTGGTGGTGAATTAAATGTGTTTATCAAAAAAGCTTAAATTAGGATATTTAAATGCATTTTACTAAATGAATTTTACTAAAGGATCACTTTGACCTGTTTTATGAATTGAAATTTCAAATAAGACTTCATTTGGCAAGAAGAAATCCTGCTTCATACAAATAGCAACAACCTTAAAAAGCACTATAATATACAATATTTCTCCCTTGAAATGTTTTTCTTTGGTTAATCAACATGGACTCAGTTCTAAAATAAGATTTATTATGTATCCTTACACAGTTAAGAAAGCATCTATGTACAAACTATCTATTCTGAAATCTAAGAAGACTTTCTAATGCCTAAAGATAATTTCATTAACTCATTTTTCTTTAAAAATTTATGTTTTTAAAGTTACTAATCTCAACATGAATTATATAAAATCTGAAGCTTTTAATTCTCATTGATTGGATTTTTATGATTCATATTTCCCTATAGGCATAGGTTTAATAACTTTTCTATTTTCTCTACTACATAACACTTGGAAAGATTTAAGATTGCAATAGTTGCTGATACAGTTTTCATGGTAGATTACCAAAGAAAAATACTGCTGTGTAACAGACTTTTCCTCCTTTGAAGTTCTTCATTATTGCAAGACATTTTTATGACTATACCACTTAGGTTACTTTGTCCTTAATCATCTTAAAATATATTGGGACATTCACGAATATAAACAAATAAACAAAACATAACTGTACACCTTTTGTGAGAAAGAACATTCCACTGAGTCAGCTGGCATACAAAGAAAGCTGCTCACCTCACAAAAGTTCCATACTAGGAAAATTATGGCAGAGAGTGACCGGCCTTGCTGACATACTATTTCAAAGCATCATGGTTTTAGAATTGCCCTCAGAACATTTGAAATCATATGACTTATGTTCTTATGCAATAGCCCTTACGACTCCAGCCAAACTCTAGCCTTCACAGAGGCAGATATTTTTGCAAAGCCTAGAATGACAAAAACCATAACTAGCCCTTGGAGAGTGAGCACTGCATGAAAATGTATTTGTATGATGTATTTAAACCTGTTCCCTTAGTAGAAATCTTCCTAATCTAGAACCAGGGATGAGTCTAAAGTTAACCAAGCTTTGACAGTCTGGCACTGACCCAAATTAGTTACAGCTCTAAAATACATGAGCTTACGTTTTTGTCTTCTTCAAAAGTCTGCTGTGGCCTTTCTAGAGAATTTTGAGACACTTACTTCAAAAGTCACAGTTCAACATATAGACAGGAAGTCTTTTCTAGAACTCACACTCAGTCTCCTTATTCAGCTGTCTGTAGGCTGCCCTGGTAAAGTGTCTGTCATTGCCTCTTATGGAACAGTGGGAAGAAGGAACATGTGGAATTCGTGCCAGGAGCAGCTGTCTTCTCTTCAACCCTCAGTCCTGCTTACCAGGGGAGAGGAAGCAAAGAATTAATTAGTCTGAATTGAACCAGACTGTGAACAACACATACAACAAAGCTTGAAGGAGCCTAGAAATATCAGAAAAAAGAAGAAAGCACCATTTTGATGACACAAAATAGTCTTCTGGTTTTGGATTATAGAATGTTAGTAACACTAAAGGTCTCAAGGGAGGTCTGAGAACCTCACCTCTGGAATATAGGAGAATGAAGATGTCCTGTCTCCCTTGGTATACTGAGTAGGGAGACTGTGATTCTGAGAGAGACATGCAGATGGTTCTCTGTGGGATGAGTTCTCAGGAGCAATCGTAAGGAGCCAGGGAAGAGAATTAAACAGAGGGAGGAGGGAAATGGAAAGGTCCTTGTGACAGTCACCTCAGACTATCACTCAGAGAGTTCCAAAGCTGGGAAGCCCTTCAAGGGTGCTTGTCATTAAAGAGATTTGGCCTTTGTACCACCCAACGGTGATCAGTCATTGAAAGTGGACTGCCCTTGGAAGGGAACATAACCCAGACAAGACAGCACCCATCCATCAGTGAAAGGAAATTTCCAGAGAGGACTAGGTCTTTTTTTTTTTTTTATTTTAGAAACATAAAAGTACAAAAACCTATTGACAAACAGACACCCATTATCATAGAAAATAGTACAATCACAACTAATATATAGACAAGGTGATATGGTCTCAACAGTTGTTGTTGCTTTATCCATTGATATCTTCGAATTGTAGATGTATGGACCCATATACAGACATGCAAATTTAGTCAGACAGTTGATCCTCTCAACAACAGAAAAACAAACAAACAAACAAACAAAAAAAAAAAACACAAGAACCAAAAATCCAAAGACAAGAAAGAAAACAGGCATACATCAACAACAGCAACAACATCAACAACAACAACAACAGAAAAAAAACACCGCTTGTTGCTGCTTTACATATTGATATCTTCGAAGTGTGTGTTCAGGCTAACACATACAGATATACACTATTAA
>PVLD010029594.1:0-17843 GCA_004027595.1 Dinomys branickii
AAAAAAAAAAAAAAAGCACTTTTATGCTTGGCTCAAAAAATAAGAACCGTTGCATAATTTTCAAGAGAAATTTGATTCTATCAAGTACTTGAAAATGCCCTTTCTTATCTTTCTATAATTATCTTCTCATGTTCTAAAACTAGAAGACTGAGACATAATTTATCCTTAAAATAATTCCAACATTTATCTTATTGCTAAAACTGCTTCCTACAATTTCATTATAAACTTACAGTATTTTAATTTTACTTTGGTCAATTAACTTGGAACTCTAACAACCATTACTTTATTCCTTCAAGAAAATGCCTTTCTATGACTCAACAAATAAATATATTAATGTTTGCGAGCTGACACTGTTATAAATTGAGAGAGTGCATGTTTGTGAATGTCTGTTGGTTCAATTTGCTGATGAGGCCTTGAACAATTGTCTTTTCTACCACTAGACATCGTTGGTAGTTTTTCCAAGTAATTTTCAACATGTAAAGTAAGGGCTTCCCTCATATGTTGATTTTTACCTCAGAAATTGAATGAGTCATTTGATTTCACAAGCCCAGAAAAATAGGTTTTCCTCTATGGTTATGTGTAAAAGGAACCTCTCTTGGTAGTAGATCCTGTTTTCTCTAATACTGTAATTATAAATTGACCTAATAAGCATTACTTTGAAATTTTGCTCATTTGAAAGACACTATAGAAAAATGATATGTACTAGACCAGAGCAGCTGGAATCTGTTTTATCTCTATCTTTGTGCATATTTTGGAATTTTGATAGGCTAGATAAAGAAATGTGCTGCTTAGCAACCATTTGTGACAGTAAAACAGCATTTTGCATTTTTTCTGAGCCTTTGATCAATATGAATCCATCCAAGTTGAATTGGCACAAGTAAAAGTTTGGGGTTAAAATTTAGAAATCTTTCAATAGCATATTGTAAAAGTACTATATGCTCATTGAAGTGTGTGTGTGTGTGTGTGTGTGTGTGTGTGTGTGTATGTGTGTGTGTGTGAAGTAATGAGAAATAGGTAAACAGTTTTAAAGTGAAAATAAAAATCACCATAATTACACCAGGCAGAAGCAGCTATGCATTATGAGTTCTCTGTATAACTGAGCTCATACTCCATATACATTTCAGTCTACAAAACAGTTAAACATTGGCAACATTTAAAAAAAATGTATTACCGTGCAGAGACCTTAAGTTCTCTGGCTTAGCACACTGCTGTCATGGTTTGGGAAGCCTGAGTCTAGAAATCAAGTCACAGAAGCCCCGTTTCAATTACCTGCAGATGTCAGTGTGGATCTGAGTGTGATGCAACGGTTTGTTCTGGGACCTGGTGGGACAACTGAAGTCCAGTTGTGAACCAGTTGCTTATTAAAAAAACACCAGTTTCATTCGGAGAAGAAATATGAGCTGCAAGGACCTTGAGTGTCTGGAAGTTCTTTTTAGAACATTTAAATCGGCAGGGATATATTCTCCGGTACACAGCTTACAGAAAATTACATCCTCTTGTTCCCACCTCGAGTGTTTGACCAGTCTTTCTTTAATTAGTCATAGGGCTGGAGAAATGAAATTGATGGCCTTGGACTTATTAAATTTGACTTCTACCCAGATGGCAAGTCTGAGGGTTACACATGGTGCTGGATTGTTTACTTTCGGCTGTTATCATGTATTTAAACACAAAGCTGAAAACATAATCATTCCAATTCCAAACGAGCATCCTCTTTGCCATTGCTGGCGACTCTTCTTTATTTTCCCGACGACTTTGACTCTTTCATACAATTCTGTGACAACAAAGTCAAGAGTGCTCATTAAGCTATCGGAAAGACCTGCAATAGCTCATAATGTCAAAACACGGTTCTTTCTCAGGCCATGACACAAACTTACCATCTGTTTCATAAGCTTGAAAGCTTCCTCTCACTATAATTTGCTATATATATATTGGTACATAAATTGTTGGTAGCTTATGTTTACCTAGCAACAGAATCTGTTTGGCAGAAGGCTGTGGGAAAGAAGGCCTTGCGGAGGAGGATTTTCTTTCACTTAAAAAAAAGCAGTTTCTTCATCTACAAATTTTTGTCAAGCACAGAAAAGGCAGTGTGCTGCTCCAAACAATCTGGCTTTTCTATCAGTTTGCCTAGTAAGTGCTCACTTTGGGAATTATTTTTGCTACTTTGATTATCTTCTACATAACTGAATGCACTGTTACAATTGTTTTTCTTTTACAAGCAAACTTTGTACAAATCAATGTGAAAAACTGCCTTGACCTTGTAGCTGTAAAAGACCACAGTGTTTTGGGACATCGCACATCTGTCCACTGTAAATGTCTCCAGCTTTCCCAGTGTTCTTAGTGCCGCTTATGGGTTTTGAATGATAAATTTACATTACAAGGACATTGGTCAGGGCCTGGTGGTCTAAAAGTGTGAGAAAATCAAGGATCATGTATGCAGTTGTCAGCATTAATTTTCGTATAGCCAACTGAGCTACATATTTCGACTTTTCCCTTTCTTAGCTTTGAAATCAGCAGAGCAATGTGTGTGCTGAAATGTAAGAATAAAAAGGACAAAAGTATGGAAAAAAACGTTCTGCCTTCTTGCCTGTTGGTTATAGACACCATCTGCCATCCAAGGTGGCAGTGTGCTCCACGCGCTCATTCTGAGACAGGAAGGAGAGTGTTGTCCTGTCAACTTCCCTCACGTGGTGCCAAGGTGTACTTTGCTACAGGCTTACTGCGTGATATTGCCCTTGTGAAAGTGACCTATAACTGGTGTGTAGTTCACTGTGAAGGCTCAAGGAAGAAGTTACTAAGCCAGTCCCCTCTCCAAAACTAAAGGAGAAGAAGTCAAAAGAAAAAAACAAAAGAACCTTGTCATCCAAAGGCCTTAAGACCACTCCTAAGAAAATACTAGGGCAGAATTATTGTACAAAATTCGTTTGACTGGGGCTGTCCCACGCCTTTCACTCTACAGTTTTTGTTTCTGCCACTCCAAGTCCCAAATTCATCATACATCCAGAGCTCTCCTCACAGTACAGTCTCTGAGGCAAGGACAAATCACTTTTTCCAGAGCTAGATGGCCCCCAGTGTTGCAAGGACATAGGGTTGAACTGAGATGCAGACAGATTTCTCTACCACAGTGGGCATTTACTGATAATGTAAATTTTTATTCCTGGTGTTCTCCCAGTAATGCCAGATATGTAGGTGAGAAGTAAGCAGCTTCAACTGTGGGACTGAGACACGTTTTCATATAGGGGATAGTTGAAGCCAAGAGAGAAGAGGCGAACTCATCAGAGGAGGGCTGGTGGAAGAAGAGCAAAGAACTGGGATTTGGGCACAAGAGGTGGGAGGAGCAGGTTGCAGGATGATAACTGAAAAAAAGCATGGAAGACGCCTCAAAAGCTTTGGTGCTTCATGTCTGTAAAAAGCATACAGATTGCAGAAGGCCAAGAAGAAAGGCAGGACTCATTCTAAAAGTATGGAGGCATTCTGGAAACAGGAAGCTATGGGGGTCCCTTGCAGAGTAGTTGTTGATGTTGTTATTGTTGATGATAAAGTTTTCTGTTTAATGTGGAGTAAACCACGGCCTAGGGAAGAAATCAGAGGACCCCACTGAGCAGGGATGCCTAATGGAACCTTTCAGGGGTGATGTCAGTATTCTACATTTGCCATGCCCTACACACTAGCCACTAGCTACATGTGGCTTTTGGAAACTTGAAATGTGGCTAGTGCATTCAAGTAACTGAATTTTTAGTTTTATTTAATTTTAATTTATTTTCATCTAAATAGTTGCACATAGCTAGTAGCTTCCATATAGGGTAGCACAGATCTAGATGAAAAGGACAAATATGAGAACAAGAAAGTAGGAAGGAAGGAATTCTGGAGCAGAATGGGAGGTGATAGCTTAGGGAAGATTCAGAAAAAGTCTTTTTTATCTGGTGAAACATGCTCTCCCATCTCCAACAGCTAAAGCGACTCAGACTCTTGGCTTCTCTCTTCAGCAACATAGTTGTCACATTGGGAGGAAGAAGATGTGGGAGCTGGAGGACAAAGATTGGAGTAGTCACAGCACACGATGTATGAGGAGCAAACGGGCGGTGATTAGAGTTAAGCCGCAGTGGATGCCGTGAATTTTCACTGTTCCAAAATCTAAGGGGCCTAGCATGGGCCAAATTTGTAGTAGGCCAAACGGGTGCAACTCCATAGAAAGTTCTTTCTGGACTAAGAAACAAAGGATCTAGAACAGATTATTATATAGTTTAAACTTAGAAAGTCATGTTTAAATGTATCCTAGGAGATCTGTTACCGTACCTTAAATATTTCCCGGTAAATTCCTTTTTTTTTTTTTTTCTGATAAATTAAGGATGTAGAGTGTATTCAAAGGAATCTCACCAGACAGGTTAGGCCCATTCTGCTGCCTGGTTGACTGCTTGCTCTCCCCTTAGTCTCAGAGCTTTGGGGCAGCTCACCCACCCATCTCTGATGGTGTGGGTGGGTGGTGGGAGGGCTTCCTTATAGCTATGAAATTATAACACTGTTAAACACGTTGCTGCTTAGTGAACGCCCTTTACAGATATTCTTGGGATGGGAGGTAGGGGCAGGAAATTTCTTTCTTTTTTTTTTGGCGGTACAGGGGATTGAACTCAGGATCTTGTGCATAGCCAGGCAGGCACTTACGCCACTGAGCTATATCCCCAGCCATAGGGCAAGAGATCCTTATTGTGATATAGATTCTACCTATAGGGAAGAAGCAAAATGAGTGCATAGGAATGAAAACTGGCCAGCTAGTATTTTTTTTATTCAAAGAACTATGAACTAAAGACATTTTTTAAAGTCTAGGTGTAATACCACAGTTTAAAAATTTTGACTTTTGAATAGAAATATCTCACCAAACTCAAAAATTTCACCTCAGAATAAAAGGCATCCAGTGCTTGACCAATCTCTGAGATGTTTCCCTGTGTCTTAGATTCTTGTTTCCATTACAGACTAACTCTTGGGTTGTTTTGTTGTTGTTGTTGCTGTTGTTGGTAGTAGGAATCAAACTCAGGACTTTGCACTTGCAAGGCAGGCGCTGTGTGACTGGGCTCTAACCCCAGTCCAAACTAACTCTCTTGGAAGAGGTTGATTTGTGTCAAGACCCCATGATGAGTAACTTCAATTAAAATTCTTCTAACATTAAGATTTGAACTGAAGCTGGGCACTGTGGCATGAATCCCAGGTACTTGGGAGTCTGAGGCAGGGGGATCATTTGAACCCACTAGTTTGAGAGCAGTTGGACAACATATTGAAACCCTGTCTCAAAAACAAAACAAGCCAATAAACAAACAACAACAACAAAGAAAAAAACTGGTGTGAAGGCTGAGGCAGAAGGATTGCAAATTCTAGGCCAACCTGGGAAAGTTAGTGAAACCCTGTCTCAAATAAAAGAATATAAAAAGCCTGATGATGTAGCTCAGTAATAGAGTGCCGCTGTGTTCAATCCCAGTATTACCAAAAGAAAAAAGAAGAAGAAAACCACTTAAATTGAATCCAAACTAGGCACGATGGCACAGGCCTATAATCCCAGCACTTGGGGTGGCTGAGGCAGGAGGAGGGCTGTGAGTTGGAGGCCAGCCCAAACTGCACTGTGAGACCCTGTCTCAAAAAGACAAAAATAAAAAATAAATTGAGCTCAGCATATCTCTGTTCCAAGGGCCAGGAAAGGGCAACATGACTTCTCCATTCCTTGTAATTGCAGATAGGGCTATGACGAGGAATAAAGCAGATGCTGGGGCCTTGACTTGCCAGTATCAGAGCTAGGGACTGACCTTGCCAGGCTTTTCATCTGTCAAAAATGGCAATCTGCTATGAGCTTGCAAGGTGTTTCCCTCATTTGAGCCCTGCTGCTAGAGTAATTTAACCCACCTGAGCAACCCTAATGGCTACAACCAAATTAAATTTCCTCCGATGAAGATAAAAATCACCGAAAGTAGAACCTGACCATGCATCTAAGGTACAAGGAGAAACTCGGAAATTTTAGACCTTCAGTGTACTCATTTGTCAAGCATTTGTGAAATATCTGCCAAACCCTCTAACACTGGTGATCATGTAGAACGAGGAGATTCAAAAGCGGTGTAAGACTGAACGTAGCTAGAAGGGTAACTAGAACCTATTCCCTCAAAGATAAAAGAGATGTGTGCTAGCGCAGAAAGAAGTCAGGACCAGCATGTCTAAAGCCAGTTTTGTCACTAATGGACCAGATCATTTCTGCCTTAAACTCTAAGTCCTTAGTTTGTTTTTCTAGAAAATGGACATAGTGCTACCTGCTAATCTGGCTTCCTCGAAGGGCTTCTCCACCTGGGATGGGAGGCTACACTGGGTCATTTCTAAAGTCCTTCCCCACTCTTAAGATTCAGTGATGTTCTGGTAGTAAATTTGAAGTGTGTTAAGTGGCAAAGCCTGTAACACTTATGTCGTGCTCATCATTATAAATCTCTATTGTTTCCAGAGACACAGGTTCTCCTTACATCCTTTGGCGGGCACACCCCACAGCAGGCTTCCACACTACCAGGCCAGCGTTCTCCTTCTCATGACCCCATAATGTCTCTTAAACAGGAAGAAGCTGAATGACCAGTGGAGACTTTCCCAAGGAGGGCCCTAATTCCCTGCTCCCATGGACATTTATTTTCTCTCCTCCTTGGCAGAGTGCAAACTTCATTACAGGCCACTGAACAAAATAATGTCTCCTTTTAAAATCATTAAGCTCAGTGACCAGGCCACATGAAATAGAGCAGGGTATTTCTGAGGGGAGGTCCACATTTGTCTTCTCTTCCCTGGCAGAATCTAAGCCTATACTGTTCTGGCCTCCCAGGTAGCTCAACTTCAGCCACAGGAAGTCCATCACCAGATAGGGTACTCTCGGTATGAAGTGGCCATAGATTAAAGAGAGGTTTTATTTGATTCTAGGTGTCAGGAGGGTTCCAGCCCACCTCTCCCAGAGTATGTCATTGTTCTGAATGAAAAGGCCCTTGGGCAATGCTTAAAAATGCATTTCAGCTGTTATGTATCAATTAAGGACCATGTCTTCTGCATCCGGCACACATAATACCCTATTCTGTACCATCCCTTTTAACTGAGCAGGTACTGCCTTAGGGTTTTTTTTGTATTTTTTCCAAAGCATATGGCATGTATCATTTATTACAACCTTTGTAGCCCCTTGAACATTGAGCAAAATGTTCTGTGCACAATATTCACATGATTCAAGAAACAAATTCCAAATAATGTAGAAAATACGATCTTTTGAAGTATTTACAGTCCAAAAGAAATTATACTGATATTAATCCAAGAAACTTGGAAGTCTGTTCGCTTCCACCCTTTCACCTCAAATGGGGCAGATTGGTTTAACAGCCCGCCATGTCTCACGAATGTTAATGTATGGTTACCTCTGGCAATCTCGATGCTGGGACCTGCAAGTGGAATTTGGGCATTAGTTAACTTTGCCAATGACTGTGATAGATCATCTATAATATACGATATGTGATATGGCCAGCGGAGCCAAACAAGTCACTTGGAGAGTGAATTATTGGCTTTCTGGACAAAAAGGGTGTTGGGTCGAGTCCAAAAACAGCATTGAATTTTCCTACTCTGTAAGCAGCAAGAAAAATGAGGGCCAAGGTGACCACAATCCTATCTAGCTTTTACATCTGCATTTACCAAGATGGTTTTAAAGTCCTTGATGTTAACTCCAGAATGGCAGTAAAAGTGGACCCAAACTAGAGACAGGGAAAGGGTGCCTTCCTTTCTCTTGGGACTATTAGGCAGCCAGCCAGCCTGGCCAGCTGAGAGAGAACAAGGCACCCTGCCCAGGGAGACAAAGGAGAGATCAGGCAAGGAACCAAAACTATTCTGCAAGAGGGAGTGGGAATTTTGAAAACATTAAAAACAGGTCAAGGAGGAAGCCAGCGATGAGAACTGAACCCCAAGCCATAGGTCTTTGGTGGCATACCCTCTGGAACACTGTCACAGCGAGTTCTGCAAGTAGTCTGCTTTGATCGGTGTCAGTGTGTGGTGTCCTTGACCCTGGCTTGGATGAATCTCCCGTGCTCAGGAGGATTCATTTTAAATTCAACCTAAACAGTAGAGGCACATGTAGGGGAACAGATTTTAGGAACTCTTTACCTCCCCTTGAACCCAGTGCTAGTGTTTTTTAACTCAGTGCCTTCAAACAAAGGGACAGCATGTTAGCTTCCTTCTTGGGAAGGAAGGAACTGTGCTCTGTGTGGTTTGTGTAATGCTTGCTGCTGAGGCATTAATCAGGGTCCTGACATAAATGGAAAGGGCTGGTTTCCTTTTCATGTATAGAATCGTAAAGCGGGCACAACATTCAAACAAAAGGCCAAGGAAACCTCTCCCAAAGATCCTATCAACTGTGGTTGTGGACCAAGGAGTCTGGCCAGAAGGGAAAGCCCATTTTAGAAAAGGGCCCTGTTTTTCCAGGCAGTGGCATTCCTGTTACTCCGGATATGACTATAGTTCCAAAGAGGTCACTGGGTTAGACCTTAACTTCCACTGGCTCTCAGGGAGTGGCCAGTTGTTTGTGGTGGGCTATTTTTCATTATCTCTAGTGTTCAAGGGCATGAACAATCTACGCTTCAGATGGTAGCTATTGTAGTTTGATAGCTCATAGCTAACCGCTCACATCACCTCTCTCACTTTGTGTAGCGAAGTATAGTTTGGGGCATTGCTTCCAGCTCCAGGGAGTAGATCCTGATTAGTGGGACCCAGCCTTGGTTATTCCAGGCCCTTAGATATTTCAGATCTACCGGGCTGCAATTGGGAAGTGGGTGTATGACCCGGTTTATGTCAATGAGAGATGCAGGGGAATTTACCGTGGAATTCTGAGGAAAGTCTCATCATTTAGAAAAAGGTGTCTCTCCCTTTACACATTGTGATTCATGAATATGAGGTCTGAAAATGTCACAGATTTCTCATTCAAGCTGGAAGGTAACATGAACTCGGGGAGCAAATCAAGACAAAAAAAAGAGTGAGGAGGAGTTGAGGTGACAGTATGATGTCCGCTTGCCTATGGACTTTCAGTTTTGTGAGCTAAAAGCTTTCTTACCTGGGCCTGACTGAGACAGGAACTCCAAGATCATCCCTGGGAATTTTGTGGGAATAATACTCAACCAACAACACAGAAACCACTCTCATCCAGGGCACTGCTGTATTCACTGACAAAAATGGCATGCTTTTGCAGTGCCTGAAACGCTTATGTCCTCTACCATTTCCAGCATCAGGGGCCTAAAAAACAAAGTTCGTAATGCTAATAGCGACAACCATAAAACCAATAAAGAAATAACCTGGTTTCACTAAAGTCACATAGCTAGTAAATAGTCTCCAGATAGACTAATCTAAAGCCAAACCCAAACTCTTTTTAAGTTTTTGTGGTGCTGAAGATGGAATCCAGGGCCTGTGCTCACCAGACAAGTGTGCTACCTCAGCCCATCCCCAACACTAAACCAGGAACTCTGAATTTATCTAGCTTCAGTGCCAGTCGGGAGGTTGTTATGATTATCAAAACCAACAGCAAATGTTTACTGAGCTCTGGCCCTGTGATAGGCCAAGTGCCAAGCACTTTGCACTATTTCCTAAATGAATTCTCACCACAACCCAGTGGGGATAAGTATTATTATCATTCCCATTTTACAGCAGTGGCAACTGAGGCTTTGAAAAGTAAAGTTAAGCCCTCAAGACCACCTGGGTAATAAGTGGTGGGGCTACTAGACTTGATTCTAGTTTAAGCACTGTCTTTTAGGGAATCACAGTGAAGGGGAGGGAACAGAGTGGCACATGGGTCGTTTCCTCTGTTCTCACCCAAAATATACCTTTCTGATTGCCTGAAAAACTCAGGTCCACTTCCTTGAACAATGCTTTGTACTTCCCAACAACTTCTAACAATTCAGATCTTATTTGGGATTCACACTCAGTTACCAAAACCTTGGTCACAGGCATACAGCATCCAGATAACTCACTGTGCTGCTACAAAAGTGCTACCTCATGTGTGAGGTTACAGAAAACAGTTCAGCCTCTGCTGATTTTGAAATAGCACCCTAGTCTGAATGGCAGCAGTAGAGTATTTCTTGTTAACATCAGTTTGTGAGAAAGACCTTTTTGCCACACATACCTCTAATCCTAGCACTGTGGGAGGCTGAGGCAGTAGGATTACAAGTTTGAGCCCAGAGTGGGCAATTTAGGGACTTCATGAGATGCTGTCTCCAAAAAAATACAATGTTTGTAAAGGGCTGCGGCTATCAGTGCAAAGGCTCTGGGTTTAATCCTCAGCACCACTAAAACAAAAAGACGTTGACTGGCCTTGTCCCAATATCCCAGGAGTCTACTTTGTTTGTATCCTGTAGACTTCTCACTGCTTTCAGAATTGTGTGGTGTTGAATTGCCCATTCTTATCTGAGACACACGTCTTTGCTGTAAATGATGTTTCTTTCCGTTCTTTGCTGCTTCCTGCACATTCCCCACAGCACCAAGCAGAATGTGGAGCACATAGTAAGCATTCAAGGACTGCTGATGGGATTGAATTATGAACTATTGTCTCATGTTCAGTCTTTCCTCAAGGGCTTTCAGTTAGAACATTTGGCTGGGATGCCATACAGACAAAACTCAATTAGGAAAAAACATGCAATATATGTTAGTGTCAAGGCTTCAAGCTGAGCATTTCGCATTACCTAATGTTTTGATTTCTTTTCAAGTCAGTTATTATCTAGTCTCACAAATATTGCTTTCCTTTTCATATATTTTAGGTGGGAATTTTCTTCTTTTCCTCTGAATTTGTCCCCCCTGCCTCAAATCCCTGAGTGTGGTTTCACATCAGGCTGAAGAAGTCACTGTTGGGACCCTGCCACAGTGACCTCATCTGCAACGTGCGCCTTTTCACGTCTGTCTTCACCTCTTTCTTTATTCTCTCTCTCTGTCTCTCTGTCTGTCTCTCTGTCTCTGTCTCTCTCTGTTTCTCTCTCTCTCTTGCTCTCTCTCACACACACTTACACACATACTAACAGCTGCATGTAGATGATAACAACTCAAAGGTGACAGCAGAAATAGGACACTCAGCCCTTGCTACCTTTGTCACTTGCCCTGGAGGAGGAGAAAAGACAGGGCAGTCATACAGAACAAAACACACACGTTTGAGGGCTCTACTGCAGGAGGGGATTTGGAAGAATCATCAGTTCTAACCTAATTTAGTCCTTTAAGAAAGTCAGCACCCAAGCCATTGCCAAAGCTTTGCCAGTCCTGCTTCCAACACGAAAATCCCTCTTAGAGTTGAAGGAGGAGGCCACCACTGTCTTCCTGAGTTTGCATGTTGCATCACAGCCAGCACAGTCACAGCCCTGTGTTCTTAGTACCCCGTCAGGGCCAGTGGGGAAGGGCTGACCCCTGCTGCAAAGGAAACAGCAGGCTGATCTGCCCATCTTCAGGTCTGAGGTCTCCTCGAACTCACAAATTTGGTAACTGGATGTAGGCGTCAATGTCCTCTCGAAACAGACGTGCAAGTGAGTGGACTGCTTGAGGGTGGACGAAAGCCCTTTTGTACTGCCCTGGCTCCCACCCTGGGCCTCTCAGCACCTGTGACTGTTTGAAATCTACACCCTGCCAGCTTTGTTCCTCAGTAATCCCCGCTGAGGGAGTTTGGGCCTGCTCTGCACAGCCACTTCCATCTGCACTTGGCTTTCGTCTTGAGTCCACAGTTCTGGCAAAGGCCGACTTCTTCGAAGCCAGTGAGAGGAGAGTGCACGTTCAAAATCATCTGCCTGGGGTTGGAAGGAGTGGAAAATGGAAAACATGCTCAGCTTAGCTTAGCGGCATCTCATTCTTTTGGAAAAATATGAAACCTCCACTGGCTTATTGTTTGTGGGCTGCCAAGCATGTTCGTTTTTTCCAAGACAGAGGAAACCATCTTTGAATCTCATTCTTAAGCACACACAAATTATACGCAGTGCTCCTCTTGTCCACTGCGAAATTGCCAGGTAAGGCGAGGTTAGGATTTGGCTTATTATTGTTGTTGTTTATTCAGTGGGGTCACAACTGACCTGCTTTGAGCAAAAATAAGGCATTGGCCACCTCTCAGTACTCTGTGATTATGTCTATTCAGTACCCCAAACTTCCAGACACTGCTACCCACTTCAACAAAGAGAAAAATATGAGAACCGGGTGTTTGCTTCTGGCCTTTGGCATGTTATATTTCAGAGTTCCCCTCACCTTGCTAGAGTAGAGGGAAATACTAGGAGTGTATGCTTGTTTGGGGTATACTGTGGTGCTTGGGTGGAACCCGGGGCTTCATGCATGCTAGACAAGCACTCTATCACTGAGCCCCAGGCCCAGCCCTAGCTCCAGCTCCAGCCCAGGAATATATATATATATATATATATATATATATTTTTTTTTTTTTTTTTTTTTTAACCAGGCCTTCCTACTGTAAAGTACAACTTAAACAATTAAGCCTCATCATGCCAACCTGTATTTACTCAAGGTGGTGGGTAATTAGAAACTACATTGTAGAATCCCAGATTTTTTTAAACGAGATTTTTATTGAAATATACTCATAAAAATTTCACAACTCAACTTAATGAATTTTTTTACAAAATGAACATTCCCATATAACTTCATGCAGAACAGGAAATAAAATATCTTCCCTGTATTACTATCTTCTCAATGTTGTAAAAAAAATTACCACAGATTTAGTGGTTTAAAAACAACAGAAAGTTATTCCCTCACAGTTCTTTGGAGGCCAGAAGTCCGGAAATAAGTTTCAGAGAGACTGCTTCTTCCGGAGGCTCTAAGGAGAGTCCTTGCTCAGCACTTGCAGCTCTGGTGGCTCCAGGCATTCCTGGCTAGGGGCTGCATCACTGCAAAAATCTCTGCCTTTGTCTTCACACAGCCTTCTTTTTCTTTCTTTTCTATGTTTTCCCTTCTCTTTCTCACAAAGACGCTGGCCTTTGGATCCAGGGCCCACTCAGATGATCCAGAATGGTCTTGTCTTGAGATCCAAATAATTACATCTGCAGAACCTTTTCCCGAACAAGGCCACATTCACATCTTCTGAGACATGGACATATCATTTTGCAGGGACCACTTTTCAACCTCCTCCACCCTTCATCTCCCCTCCTAGCCGCTACCTTGTCAAAGTACCACTGTCTTAATCTCTGACAACACAGGTTAGCTTTGCCAGCATTTGAACTTTGTATGAACGGAATCACATTGAGTATGTGCTGTTGTGTCTGGCTTCTTTTCCTCAACATCATGCTTGTGAGATTTACCTACACAGTTGCTTCTTGCCATTAACCTTTCATACTCATTGCTGTATAGTATTGCACTGAATGGCATTATCATGATTATCCATTCAGCTCTTAAGGGAACTTTGGGTTATTTTCAGTGCTGGCTGCTATAGCTAATGCTGTCATGAATGTTTCTGTATTTGGATCTTGGAGTGCACATACATGCATTTCCACTGCATGGGTCCAAGGATTTGTATATGTTTAGCTTTGGTAGAAAAGGACAAAGAGTAGCTGGGTTTGGTGGCACACACCTGTAATCCCAGCACTCAGGAGGCTGAGGCAGGAAGATCACCACCAAGTTCAAGGTCAGCCTTCAATACATAGTAAATTCGAGACCAGACTCAAATACCTAGTGAGACCTTGTCTCAAAAAAAATTATAGATTTTAAAACTTAGAATAAATCTTTGAGCTCAAGATGCCTTCCATACATAAATCTCAAGTAATCCCATATCTAATTCAAAGACCATGGTTTCTCCAAATCCTAGACCTTTTGAGTTGAGCTGATATTTCGGTACTTTGCCATTTCTGGCCCCAAATCATGCTGCATTGCCTTTGTCAAACCATGCAAGTGACAAGGGCTTATAGATATTGGCCATGGGGCGGCACAAGAAGCAAACTGTGTGGCCAGGGGTGTTAGTTGGAGTTAATCAGCTTCCTCCCTGCAGTTAGGCCTCCTGTTCACTCCAGGAGGCAGTTGGTTCAGCATTAAATATCTCACACAGACTCTCTCATCCTGTGTGGGCAGAGGACTGATAGATGCCTACCAAAGACCATTATTCATGAAGATTTTTCTTCAGTTAGTTAATTAATTAGTCGGTTTTAGGGATGGAACCCAGGGCCTTGAACATGCAACTGCTTCAGAAAAGAGTACTTTCTCTTAGACTCGGAGCTATGAAATGCCAAAAGCAGCTCGAAGTAAAAAAAAAGACCAATTTAACAAGATACTCCCACCCTACTGTGTTATTTTTTTTAAAAAAATTTAGTGTAACTGAACCATTCCCTCATACAGTTCTTTCACCAGGAACTTCAGTTTCCCCAGGAAGAGATGAAAATAAACTGAATGCTTCATATCACTGTTCCCACGATTCTTAAAAAATCATGTTTGTCTTCAGTAGCACCACATAAAACATCTCCTGTTGATAAAGAGTTGTTTTACTTCAGGATAACGCGGCAACAAAATCTATAATGACAAATTTTATGCATATTTTCAACTTGAAATTTTCATACAGATTCCCAGGCATATTTAACTGCAGCCGTGTTTTCCCACATAATTATTTCTTTTAAATCTCTTAATTATTCCATTCTGCTGAATACCATCTGTCCTTCTGAGGGACAATTGTGTCTAAACAAATCAACAGGTTTTGCGTCAGTGTCTGAATTTGGGGGAGAAACAGCCTCCAAAATGTACTCTGGCACTGTGGTGGACGTGGAGAGTTCTAAATCCCACACTGTGAATGCCTCATCTGAAGCTCCCCTGGAAGCTAACTTTCATAACTTGTGGAGCGCAAAGCAAAGCCAAATGAATTTTGGAAAGGTCAGTGGGAAAGGGATTGGGGTGGGACTTTCCCAGAGAATGTTTGAGCCTTTGCCCCACAGGCTGTCTGGTCACCGGACAGTTTGTCCTTCCCAGAGAGGGTGGGGAAGAGAGCAGAAGCAATTCTCTCTTGGTACCTGGGCCCAGGGGTGGGGCTAGAAACCTGGGATTTGCCCAGTTGGCCTGGAGTAGCCATCTCATCCTGGGAACAAGCTTGTTTGAACCCCACCAGCAGTGTAGCTATGTGAAGAACCTTGGAGAACCAGCACAACATCTGTGGGAAGAAAACAGCTGGGGATTGTCTGCCTTGTCTCTCATTTTCTAGAGGACTGCTGATGCATTTCAAGTAATCAAATCCTATGCACTGGAAAAGCCCTTTTCCCTGAAACCAGTTCCAGGCACCCTGGAGCTCCAGCACTTCTGCTAAGGGCTTACAGACGTTGCTGTTACTACACCACCTTCCAACAATAATTGACTTTTCTCCTTCTTTATTTTTTCTCACCCCCTATCTCATGTCCCCCCATCTTAGTGTTCTCTTTATATTTTTATTTCTTCCCTCAGAGATGTGGCCAAGAAATCCTGGTGGCTCTCAGGGTCACAAAGGGGGTGAAGTCCACTGGTTTAATGATAAGCAGGAGTTCTGAGAAATCAGACAGTCCCTGAAAATGCGCGTTCTCCCTCTCTGGCTGAGTCAGCGTCACTCTCCTCTACTTATCTGCATTACTGCATTCTCTTTCTCCATGCTCACTTCTAAGCTAGTCCGTTGAAAACCCATAAGCATCTTCTTTCTGCTCATTAACTCTGATTGGTTTGAAACTCAATCAAAAGGGATCAGAGTGAAGCAGAATAGACTCTCCTTTCAGCCCCTCCACTTGACTTCCCATAGACACAACTGCCCGTGTTGTGCATAGAGGTTTCACATCTCCCTTCCCGGCCCCTTGCAATGTCAAGAGGAAGGGTAAAGGAGCAGGCCACTGCAGGGTGGGGAGGCAGCTGTGTTCCCAATCAGGTGGCGGTGACATCAGGGCACACACATTTCCTGGCCTCTCTGCTGGCCCCTGTCCAGAATTCCAGCAAGCTAATCACAAGTAAAATGTGTGTGCATGAATGTCAGGAGCGACTGGGGAGGTTCTCTGCTTCAGCATTAGCCTGTGGCATCCCTTTTTTTCTAGCTACCATTCAGTATTGGCCGTGCTAACCACACCAGTTAACACCCCAGATTGGCTTGGGATTGTGAATGGAAGGAAGGGAGATCCCCGTGCACACAACCAGCTGTCCCTTTGGTTAATTATTGGGATCCACAAGCCCATCCCCATTGCCAGGGCTCCAGTGTCGAGATGATGAAATAGGTGATTAAGGGACTTGGAGGCCAGTCCACACTGCAGCTTTGTCTGGAGTGTTCCAACGACAAGTGTTATTAGTCCACTAATCATAACATTGCCTGCAGTGGAATTTCCTTGGGAAGGAATGGGGCAGCGCCTCCATGCCAGAGTGCTGTACAGCATGAAAATACTAGCACATCACAATTGGCTATTTTGTGGGAAGGCAATTCCAACATCCAATTCAGGAAGTAGGTCACTAGGCTGCAAGATGCACTGCTATTTTGATTTACTTCCTTATACTCTCACAATTTTTATACACTTCCCTCTGGATAGAGTCAGACTCCTCCTCTGTGTTTCTGACTTCTGGAATGCCACACAGGGAAAGATGTATGTAACTTGTGAAAACAGAGGCATGAATTTTCTGTGGTCGTCTTGCTGAGTCCACTGGCTTCTAGGAATCAGACGTGATGCCCTTCGAGCTGCTCGTCCACTTGACCCCTGGCATTGGGTCTCCCACAGGTCTCGGGCCATGGCTTTTAGGAGCCTGCAGCTGTGCCTGCCAGACAACAAATGTTTAGTGAGATGATGAAGAGATACAAACGTGTTGGAGGGTGCCAGCACCTTCTCAGTAATGAGCATAGCAAATCTTTGATTTCCAAGGATCTTGGGAGGACAAGATGTACTCATTTGGAGTGTTGCGATGCCAGGACTATTAGTACCAGCTGTTAGATTCAGAGACCACCCCTGTTGTTGGGGATAAGGGCCCAACAAGCCTTTTCTTGTATCCTATACCTCTGGTCACTTGGGGGAGGGGAGGCTCTGTTACCAGGCAGCTGCCTCTTCTTTCCCAGATCAGTCTAGAATTTCCCCCGATTTCTCCTACACCCAAGCAGTTGTCTACTGCCTGGGTCGGCAAACAGTACTTGTGAGTGCCTCGGTATTCACAGATTTGTCAGATAAATGATCTGACCCTGGGGATCTGAAATTATCCTGCCCTCTTTTTGTTCCTAACCATTTAATTGCTGGGTGATTCTGGATTCAAAACATCTTCCTTGAGAAGAGACATATTCTAATTTATTGGGACATAAGTTTTGGGTTCCAGCTCACCTGTCTGGAGTTGCCTGCAAACTTGGTCTTTCAGGAGATGAAGTTAGTGCTGCATGGGGACACCGGGGTGCTGTCAGAGGATTTTAAGAGGTCTTTTGGTGAATAAGATCAAGACTTGCTTGGCCTTTCGCTGTCTCTCTCCTTTTGACTCTTCTCTTTCGCCTTCTCTTCCCTTATTATTTAAGACCTACAGAGGCAAATCGGGGAGGGGGAATCACTGTGGCAAAATCCCCTACTGAATCTTTGAACTGTGAACTTGGAAAGAATTTCACTGCATTTTAAAATTCTAAGTAGCCTGTTTATTTTCAACCTTCAGTTGAGTAGGTTTTCACCCGTTAGTTGTGTGGGGGTCTTTTCCCCACAAGTTTCTGGAGCATAGGTTGTCACAATTAGGTAAGTCAAATCAAATTTGCATGCACCACAGTGCTACCACATGGTTATCACATATAGTATAGGGACAGATAAAAGGTATGAGTCAAAAATCACGAGAGCAAGCCCCTCAAAGCTGTTTGGCAGACCCTGGGACAGAAGCTCTCCTGTGAGCTGCATCTCAGCTTGGTTTCCAGCTGCTCA